>WNNJ02002911.1:0-65996 GCA_012934845.2 Pomphorhynchus laevis | reverse complement strand
ATATACTCAATCTCGGTTTCTTACAGTCAAGCATCCGAAAGTTTGATCCTCTGGTTGTTAATGATGGTCTGCATTGCAAATTGTAGGATTTAAGAGCTAACACCACCTACAATTTAAGCTAGATGTCGGAAATGCATTTTCACAATGTCACAGAGGCAGCCGAAACGGCGTGTGATAGTTCATCCTACTGACGATGGCTGCCGGCTATCACATGACCGTCTAGGAGTGACGAGAGTTTGCAGGCTGAAGAATATGCTCGATTCGAACACTTATTCAAAGATACGGAAAGAATTGCAATTCGCAATATCGAGCAATACCGATTCAATATATATAATAAAGAGGTTAACTGCTTTCGGGATCCGTTGTAGGGCGCTTTCATTATATTAAATTGAATAGTAACCGAAGAAAAGAAGGACAATTATTGTATACTTACACAAATATTTTTAACAAAAGCTTTTGACTTCTCACTGAAGTCGTCGTCAGTTATATTTGTGTACTACTACTTACACGCCGATTTTATCGTTATGCACACTTAATCATGGAAGTCGGCATCTGTGATGTGTGTTTAGTGTTGTATCACACATTAATTGAGCAATCCACTGCTGTTCACACTGCTTACGTTTTGCATCGTTGGCAAATCCACCTCGTATGATGGTAACTTGCATTGTGTGATCAGCGTTCGTGATGGTATGTGTTGCCGCACCGTCGCGTCCTATACGCTATTTCTTTATATCTGCGCCACTGTAATTTGATCGGACGTTCATTTGTTTTGATGTTTCTCCTACATATTGTTGATGGCAACGAATGGATTCACACAGATAGACGATATTTTTGGATTTGCAAGTATATTCGGCATCTGTAGAATATCGCATGCCAGTTGTAGCCCCGGAGAAAAACTGTGAGGTCTTCATTTCAGAACAACATTTCCAACGTTTATCCATCCATGGTCTACTTATTATTTCCTTTTGTTTCTTGTATTTTAGTAGACTATTTTAGTAGACTTTGTAGGTTACAACTTGTTCTAAACCCGACCTTTGGATGGCGGAAATCTGTCAGTTGGGCGGATTTGATCGATCTGTTTATATCAGACTGGATATTTGCTAGGGCAGGATGGTAGTCTATCACTGTGTGAAAGGCATTTAGTGTTTCTACATCTTCCTTGTTTTTGACTAATAGAAGTTTAGAACGATCCATTTTTCTTACGTCATTAAATTGTCTATTTATATATTTACGCGTGTTTCCGCGATCAATAAATTCTTTATGCAGACTTTGAAGACAGCGTTCGAAAATAACATTATTTGAATAGATTTTCTTTGTTCTAATTGCCTCATTCCGTATTAATAATCGTTTTACTTTAAGATGATGCGCACTGCTTGCGTGAATCAGATCACGAGCATCTTCGAACTTGCGAAAGACAGAAGTTTCCCAAGAATTTGATGATGTTTTAGTCAGCTTGACGTCTAGAAAACTAATCATAGTAGTATCATTTATTACGTTGTTCGTGAAGTTAAGTTCTGATTCATTATTAAGGCCATCAAGAAACTCCTTTAGTTTTCCTAAGCCGTGATCCCAGACACAAAAAATATCCTCAATGTATCTTAACCATAAACTCGGTTTACATTTACATTTGATGATGTATCTCTCCTCAATCGCAGCAACATACAATCCGGCATACGTTGGGCCGACTAGAGTACCCATGGCTGCTCCAATTTGTTGCAGATATAGTTTATCATTGAAGCTGAATATGTTCGAAGTAAGAACCATCTTTAGGAGTTGGGATAGACTCTCAGCTTCGCTCTCACCAGTCCCTGCGTCGGCAAGAAATTTACGTATTGCTTTCACTCCATTTTCATGAACAATTAAAGTGAATAGAGACTCTACGTCAAGGGTGCATAATATAGACGTAGTTTGTATCTGAGGTAGGAATGCCTCAAGTGCCCGTATAAATCCATCAGTACTAGAAACAAAGGATAGTCGACTGACAAGAATTGGATACAGTGTTTTGTGCAAGTATCTTGAGATATTCTCGCACATCGTTCCGCAATTTCGTAAAATTGGTCTTCCCGGACAAGGATTAAGGTTTTTGTGAATCTTCAGTAGAAGATATAAATGTCCTGACAATAGATTCGGTTTTCTTTCCGATTTAACAAGGCTTTCATCAGGAATATGCTTCTGTATAATTGCTTCAACGGATTTTACAGTTTCTTGGAAATACTCACTATTGACCGTTTGATAAGCGTTTGATTGTAACTGTCTCAATCCTTCGTTAATATAATCTTCTTTATTAAGAATGACTATCTTACTTCCTTTCATCTGCAGGCAATATTAAAATATCGTTGTTGTTGCGTAATTCAGTAATAGCCGCTCTTTGGTTTCTCTCTAGGTTGTTTTCGATGAATGGGTTCGGTGGCATTACAACATATTTTTGAATAACAGGAGTCTGTTATTATTTAAAAAAATATGTTGTAATGCCACCGAACCCATTCATCAAAAACAACCTATATATATATATATATATATATATATATATATATATATATATATATATATATATATATATATATATATATATATATATATAATCGTAGCCAGCTTTGGCTCCTGGACCACAGTTTCAAGCGATTTTTCGCAATAACAATTTATATATATAGCTTACTAAAGATTGTGTTAAACACTAAGCTTACTAAAGAGTGTGTTGGAAAATAATATTTTCGAGTTTCAGGAACACTTCTTTGAGCAAGTACAAGGAACAGCAATGGGAACTGCTGTAGCACCGGTCTATGCAAACCTATATCTAGCAGAAATTGAGGAATCTTTTCTTAAAAAACAGCAAATCAAGCCAGTCGTTTGGATAAGATACATAGATGACATAATGCTTGTGTGACTTGGTGATAAAGCAAGCCTTGAAGCTATGGTTAGTGTTTTGAATAAATAAAGCGAGCTGAAGTTTACACTACAAATAGATACAAATCACCATCACACAAACTTCTTAGACATTGACATTGAAATAAAGGACGGAAGGATGCATACTAAGATATATAGAAAGCCGACGTGGGTTCCATCATACATACAGCTCTCACCCATCAATGGTAAAGAAAAATATTATATATAATGAAGCATTAAGGGCAAGGAAAATATGCTCCACTAATAACGCCTTCGAACTTGAAATGTGCAATCTTACTTATCACCTACAAAACCGAGGATATGCAAACAGGTTAATATATGAGAGTATAAATAGAGCACGAGCACAAAGTAGACAAACACTTCTAAATAAAAAAGGAAAGAGATCAAGAAGCAAATAAAAGTATGTGCTATGTATCCACTATGTTCCACCTAGCTCTTAAAACACTTCCGAATGATCTATTGCGAGCTTTTAAGGATGTATCAATAATAAATCCTAATGAAAGCAAAAAACCCCTCACATATTTCACAAACTTTAGCAATATTAGGAAATTACTTGTACACTCGGGAATGAGAAAATAATCTAATAACAAAGAGTACGTTGGAGTCAACCAGTGCAGAAAGTCACGCTGTAAGTCCTGTCTTGAAATCCAAGAAGGTCAATATTTTCAAAGCACCAGAACGAAACTACAATACAAGATCAAATGAAATTATTCGTGTAAAAGTGAAGGAGTAGTATATCTCGCAACCTGTAAGAGTTGTAAACAACAATATGTTAGTGAAACAAAACGCCAATTGAAAGACCGATTAACAAATCGAAGGGCAGATTTCAAGTCATCAATCTTGGGTAAAAATGAAAATTACAAAGTGTCAATAGATGATGATAATGTCCCTAAAAAATTTAACACGGACGGTGTAGTAGCGCACTGTATAGAATACCCGTCACATGAGTTCGTTACAACAATAATCAGCGCAGATATCAAAGGATACTATGAACGTACAACAGTAGAGGACTACTGGATAGGACAACTTATGACGGACAAATTGCTAAATGATGAAAATAAATATGACTTGTATAAAAAACCACCATAAAGTCGAGAAGTTCTTCCGTGGTGAATGATGACAAAATTTAATATAAAGTTGCAAACGATGTAGTTTTGATGTTGTGTGTAAGCAAAAACTGAAGAAGGCATTGTGCCGAAACGTTTTAATTAAATAATAATCTTGTAGTATTTTTTCCTCTTTTGGATACTGATTTTTCAAATATTAAAGCATCTTAAAATGATCCAACAACGCGGGTGTAAATCAAATTCGATTTTACCTATAAATATATATATTTATATATATTTATCTATATTTATAATCTTTGGCCTTTTTTCTATTTTGATTTTTTCTTGTAGTTATCTGTGAGAGGTCAAAACAGCCATCTGGCTATAGACCTTAAGTATAACTAAAAATATCGCTGTTATCTATAATTCTACAAATCAATTAGTTGAATTTTAGATCATCTTAATACAATTGTAGAACACTGTATCTTGAAAATAATAGCATATGTTTGACTCTAATTAAAAAAATGATTAGAGTCAAAATGCCATACCATTCATATACTCTCATTATTTGACTGTTGATGTAAAAAAAACAGCCTAAACTAATTTCCTTCGAGTTTAGTCAATCGTAAAATAGAACTATCTCAAACAATTTTAATTATATTAAGTTTGTTAGTACTTCTAAAAATATCAAAGCTTACATTTATTTTTAGTTCCGATCTTACAAGTTAGTTTACCGTCGTTATGCTGGATTATATTTCATATTCTGTGTGGACATAACCGATAATAGTTTGGCCTATCTGGAAATAATACACAATTTCGTTGAAGTGCTGAATGAGTACTTTCATAACGTGTGTGAACTTGACTTGGTATTCAACTTTTACAAGGTTAGCGTTTATGTTTTACCATTACGGGATGTATTTCTTGTTTTTATTTTCGCTTTTAAATTAGAAACCTAATTTAAAAAATGCTTCAGTTAAATTATTTGAATGATTTTAAAGATAATATATAAAATAAATATAATTTCTAAATTAATTATATTTAGATTAATTCTTTACACAGTTCTGTATAAAGTCATATTCTATGAAGATAAAATTTTGTTAATTAATTGTAATTAGGTAAAAATAATTATTTAATGCAATGCATTTAAAATTATTTTGTATGAATGAATGCTCACGCAATTGTTTCCTATAACTTAAAATAATTATCTTTATGATATAAGTTAATAATCGTTAATAATCAGTCAATTAAATCGAACATGTAATCTTAATATAAAGCAAATAACAATTAATAATCCGATGTATGAAAATATTAGTTGATATATTATAATATATCTTATATTATATATTATATTATATAATATATTATATTCATTTTATTTGTGATTATATATCTACAATTAGATAATTACAACTACAATTACAGGTATGTGCAGAATAAAAGTATTTGTGCTGTTTAAAATGTGTTATTACAAACTCGATATTACAATTTTTGACGATATTCCAGAGAATATCGTCAATATATCAAATAGAGTGCACTTTAAGAAAACGCTAATTACATGGTTTTGCACAGATTCTAATTTCAATATTCTGTATCCGGGTTAAGATTTTGGTTGACATAAAATTTAGTTTTACTGTGAGCAGACAAAACAGCTGCATGACTATAGTCTTTCATGTTATAATAATTAATTCTTTCATCCTTTTTTATTTTTTACAATGCAGAGTTTAACCCACAAAAGATTATTTACTAGATCACAAATCATTGATAAAGTCAATAAAATAAAATTAAATTAAAAGTAAGGCGATACTCGAATACACGGGCTGCTACAATAATTAAGATCATCCCTTCGAAAACTAGCCACGGGCGGTGCAACCATATCGCAAGGAAGATCGTCCTAAGCTAGTAATGCTACGTAGGATAATCGAGAAGATGTACTACTTGACCCATGTCCACAATTCATCAGATGAAACGAGTGTTCCCTGTGGCATCGTCTTCTATTTGTTATTTATAACATATTGTTGTTGATATCCGTGAATTCCCTTCACCACAAAGTAGACGGCTAACATATCTAGGTACATTACCCTGTGACGGACACTATTAACATTCACAGCAAGTAGGCGTTGCGAGTAGCTCAACGTCTACTGGAACGAATAAGAAAGTAGTTCTTTTTATTGTAAATAGTTAGAGTATTTCGATAGCTCCTGCTATCATCAGGATTACAATTAGATCTTCATTGTAATCGTGTTGATAATAGCAGGAGCTATTGAAATAATTTAATTTATTAAATAAAGGGAACTTTTTTTCGTTCTAGTAAAATACTACTTAATCGAAAATGGAAGGAGATTATGGGTTAAGTGTGTATTATAATTATATTTATAATTATAATAATTATAATTATTATTATTTTTCTTCGAGATTATCTTATTTTGCAGTAAAAGTTAATGAAGTTCGAGCTCCTCACAGACAGACGCTAGCAGACTTTGCTATCACCATACTTATTAATCCCCGGAGGTTTCTTACTTCTTCTACATAATCATTTTTGAGGCTATCATCCGATTTTCTGCTAGCATCTTTATTAATGTCGTGGCCTCCTTGCTTGCTGGTCTTGTCGTTGAAAATACTGCTGGTATAAAAGCACCATGTTCTACTTGCTCTATTCTCTCTTGATACTTTGCACGCTTACATTTTTCATGATATTCAAAGGCATCTGCGTTTTTGTGAATTACATCTAATTGAGAATGTGTGTTAAAAACGCAAACATCTATAAACGTACGTTCAAAAACTTTATTGAACATTCCGATAGCCGCTACGTCAAGCCTAGCATCAAGCCTATAATTATAAATATAAATATAATTATGTATATTGTAATGATATTTATAATTATAAACTTCATTAAATTTTACTGCAAAATAAGATAATCTTGAAGAGATAATAAAAAATAATGAACAGAGAAAAAATTATTATAATTATTATTGCGTCCCACTCCACATTTGGCACAGCAGGACCATCCGGCGTGGATGCGCTTATGTGGAAACGCATGCTCACGGCTTTCGGTACTCATTCTAAAAAGCTTGCTGAAGCTCTTGCCGCTCTAGCAGTCAAAATCGCTTCTGAAAAAGTCTCGCCTAATACTATTAATGCTTTCGTAGCTTGCCGACTTGTGGCCATCCCGAAAAAGAATGGAGGTATTCGACCGATTGGAATAGCCGAAGTCGGTAGACGGATTGTCTGCAAAGCGATTTTGCAACATATAAAAACGGATTTGCAAGACATCGCTGGATTAGAGCAACTATGTGCCTCACAACGGAGTGGTGTGGACTTTTGTATACACTCTCTACGCAATAACTTCCACAACAATCCAGAATTTGGCTTACTGTGTGTCGACGCCTCCAACGCTTTTAACAGCTTAAACCGCCGAGTAGCTCTTCATAACATGTCGCATTTATGTCCGTCATTGGCGCAAACTTTCCAAAACATCTATTCTGTCGATGCTCGTCTTATTTTGGAAGGTGGTTCGCTCCACTCGAAGGAGGGTGTGACTCAAGGCGACCCCTTAGCAATGGCCATCTTCGCAATGGCTTCTCTGCCTCTTATAAGGATGATAAGGGATCAATGTCCTGGTGTTGTTCAACGGTGGTTTGCAGACGATGCGAACTTCCTCGGCCCCACATCGATGCTTGAGAAAGTACTTAATATCCTACAACAGCACGGACCTGATTATGGCTATCATGTTAAACCAGTCAAATCTGCTCTTCTTCTGCACGAAACGATGACAGTAGATCAATCAAAGTTTGCAGGTGTCGACATAAGGCACGATGGTGTTAAGATTCTCGGCTCATTCATTGGATCAAGTGCGTTCATGAAAGAATCGACCAGAGAGCGAATTGAAGATGACGTTTATCTGACAGACCGGCTCACAGAGATATGCTCTGTAGACCCGCATATTTCTTACATCGGATTGACCAAGTCATTGCAATGGAAGTGGACACACTTCTTACGCACAACGAGTTGCTCCGATGACGACCTTGCACCTTTGCGGGATGCAATTACCGGGAGATTCTTAAAGGAAATGACAAAGCAGGACCTTTCAGAAGATTGGGTGAAGGTACTTACCAGTCCCATAAGAGAAGGAGGCCTCGGGATCATTGACCCTCTGTTCGTGAAGGACCTGGAATTCAGCTCTTCTGAGAGAATGTGCTCGTCATTCACGTCAGATTGCCAAGGTGTCGTCTTCAGAACCGAACAGCAAAGGATCGGCGAGCGGATTACTGCTGAAAGAAAGACAGCCGCAATTGGCCGCTTTAATTACGCGAAGTCGAACTTAAATGAAATCTCACAGGAAGCCCTTGCATACGCGTCCGTTTATGGTGCATCGTCATGGCTTTCCATAGTGCCCCCGGTTCGTGAAAACTTCCATATTCTTCCACGTGAATGCAGAGATAGTATGGATATGCGGTATGCTTGGGAACCGACTGACATGCCCACGAGATGCATATGCAATACTCCTGCATGCTTGAAGCATCTCCTTTCATGTCGGCGTGGAGGGTTGCAGATTTTTCGTCACAATATCGTTCGTGATATCCTTGCCCGAAATCTAACGACTGTTTGTCATGGTGTAGGGATCGAACCTGTACTCGATAGTCCCAGCGTGGATCACGTCTTCACCAATAGTGCAACGACAAGAGATCTTGACGCACGAGTGGATATCGTCTGTACTGGACTGTTTCCCGATAGATTCGAGCGGACGTATTTAGACGTCAGCATTTTCAACAACCTTGCCGAATCTTACCGTACAAGCACGTCCAGCGCTTTCAACTTCCACGAAGCAAGAAAGAAGTCTAAATATAAGGAGCGGGTTCAACAGATTGCGAGAGGCACATTTGTACCCTTCATCGCTTCGACAAACGGCGGATTGAGTGAAAGCTCTCGTGCTGTGTTGCGCCGAATCGCCATTCTGCAGGCGCAGAGGTCTGACCAAACGACATACGCACAGTGCTTGACTCGCATTACACGTGAAATCGGTGTTGCCCTATGCCGCGCGGCGTCAATATGCATCCGGGGTTACCGTTCTTCAAGTGGAAAGGCCGTCCGCCTCGAGCAACAGGAGCCTTAGCTAAAGCACACGCCCCGTAACATTAAATTCAAACATAATGATATTTGGGTTAAATTCCCTTTGTAAACTTTATGAATAAAGCTTTTCTTCTTTAAAAAAATTATTATTTAATTATTATAATAAAACGTTTAATCGGCAATGGAACGTAACTGAATTGATGACTGAAATATTCATGGGCCCATTTGCGGGAACTCAGATCTGTGTATATTTAAAACAATAATAATAATTATTATAATTATTGATGATATAAAAATAAAAAAATGATGATATTGATGATATTGAAATAAAAATAAAAAAGTTAAAAAATTATTGATGATATAATTATAATTATTTATGTAAAAATATTGTTATTAAAAAATTATTATAATTATAAAAAATAAAAAAATATAAATATAAATATAAATATATATACGAAAAAGAACTTAAGATTACTTATATCTATAAATTTCAGATTTGAAAATATAGTTCATACCAAGATGAATATACCTTTCATATTAAGAGGCAAACCAAGTTAAATTCCAAGATGCCGTTCTTGTTACATAACGTCAGCGCTGCATTCGGTGCCAATGCCTCAATACCAGTAAACAGTGCAATGACTGATTTACACCCGGAATCTTATACAGTGCATACAAACAAAAAGTCCAAACGTATCTTCCATCAGGAATTCAACGCAAAGAGCACCATATAATAACGTTCCAAGTTCGCAAAACAATCACGAAAATTGTGAGGCCTTGTAGCATCAGAAGATTTCGTTGCCGACACATTTAAAAAAACCTAACCCGATCTTTTATGATCCTCACAACTTCAAAATTTTTCATCCAACACGAAATACAAACTTACCACACTAAATACAATATACGATAACGTAATCGACTGGAAGCCAATACTTCTATGGGGATCAATACGATAACTATTTTATCTTAACTAATACTTCAAAGGATTGATTCGAAGAAAGTAAGTAACTAAAAACAAGGGAAATTAAGGGAAACCACAAGAATTTTGAAATTTGAAGGTCAAACTTCGAGAATCGTTGGCACATTCGAGCAATGTGAAGGGATGGCCGTTCTTGATAAGCTAAAAGACTACATCAGAATTAAGCTTAAGTGTGTGAGCGAGGTATTCTTCCGCCTCCACTTAGTTAATGTTCCATTCACAAAATATCATATTCAATGGTATCGCCCCTGATGACGTAATAGCTGTTTTTAAAAAATTAAGAATCTGTAGGTCTTTCAGGAATCGATACAAAAAAATGTGGCGTGAATTATTGACAGATCAATTCAATTAGTCGAAATATCTAGAAAGAAGATTGCAGATTTTGCAATACACATTGCAACAACACAAATAAATGATATTCAACTTGAAGACTTTAAAGTATGCAGTCGAATTCAGTTAAAGAAAAGTCAAGGCGTTCATCCTATCGAAATCAAGGATGTGATGGTCGAACTGTCCTAAGAGCTCTTTCACAGCGCATTTGTAGTGAGTTGACTAATGTTGCAGGCAAAACACAACTATGTACAGGACAACGATGAGATACATGCCATTAGGAAAGAGTTTTTAAGATAATTTTCCAAGAGAACCCGCTGGTGATGGCTGGATACACAGCAGCTTCACTTTCGCTTCATATATGGTTACAGTTTAGGATCCTTAAAGTAACGCATTACTGGTGAGCGAAGGTTTGGAACATGAGTTGAATTATATTACTATTTGGCTGTGCTATGGAATGGTTTTCATAAAATCGTTCATATATTTAGATATCACATCAATCCTTGAAACGTACTCGCCCCATCTTTATCAATGTACGACGATAACGTCAATGCTGTTACAAAATGTATAACATGTAGCATTATCGGCATAGCAGATTCTTAGAAAAAGTGTGAAGGAAATTACAGTTGATTGGATACGACAAATCAAAATTTTAACTGAAATGACTATGTGATAGTCAATCAACTTTCATAAAAAGTCTACAATTTAGATGATCTAAAATGTATGTATTCAACGATCTAAATGAAATGGAAAGAAAACTCCCGATTCATATTACTAATAATTCAGGAATCTTCTTATGGCTAGGCATATTCTCTTAAAAATGCGTCGTCACTTATCCAAACAACAATTCCAAGACGAGTAAGATACAGATTGGAACCAGCAAATATATCAGAAGATGGCTTATGTGGCGAGAAATTTAATATCACACAAGCTAGCGCTTGTGTGATATTAAATTCTGTCAAGTCAGAGGGATACTTTGTATTCGGCGTTACACAACGTGAGACAAAATCGCGTAACGTGTACAATAACTCCGAAAAGTGTACAATAATGTCATAGAGTCAATTCTAATACTATTGTCAGACTCAATTATCGTCGATTTTCTATCTCCTCGATTAGTGCAACGATCTTTATGGGACACCAACAGAGCGATCCCTCATGGACATATGTGTTTACAACCCGCTTGATCTATCATATTCACAATTTTTGATCGATTTGCATGTTATAATGAGAAGATAAAGCGAGCAAAATATGCAGAACGAATAGCAAAAATTGAAAGTTCTAGATTTCATCCTCTTACTTTATCACCACTTGGCAATATAGGACATAATGCAAATAGAATATTCAAATAGATTGCACGCAAAAGGCATTGAAACACAACAAGCCACACCATGGATGTATCATTCAACATAGAATCGACATCTCCTTTGTGCTGGCAAAGTGATCATCTATATCAATAATACGTTAGGACATTAAATGACTGGAAAGTCAAGCTAATGGTTAAAGTTAGCGCAAGGACAACGCTATAATTGACTGAAACTTTAAAATTTTGACATTTTCAAAATTTTATTTTTATAGAGGCCCATTTGAGAAAACTTACATTTTGTATCATAAATTATATATAACAGTTACTAACAACCGGCAATTTAGTAGTGGCCGGCGGTTATCTTCGGTTTTATATCCCGTCCGTTAATTCGTTAGACGATTTTTCATAGCTCCATCAATCTCTCCTATATATATTGCGTATAAATTATATAAAAAATTACAAATATATACATTTAATATGTACATATTAAATTTATAAAATTCCTAGTTTTATATGAAATAATACTAAAACTACTGGCGACGTATATTAATAAGAAATACTTCCAATAAAACTTTTTTTTTAATTAACACGAACAGAAAAGTGTAAACCTGCATGCTTTTTTACAACCTTCATCGGAAGGCTTAACCCGGAATGCGCCTAGCCTTATATGGGCATTTCGACCTTAATCTACTCATATAGCTACAGGGTAGTCTCATCAGCATGCGCTTAGTGAATTCCTTTCAGAGGTTTACTGAGGATTAAGTACTGTAGAAGTTGTGTAGCTACCGGGTCACACTGATGAGACCACCCTGTAGTGATGATTATACTAAGGTCTAAACGCTTCATTGAAGGCTAGGCGTCTGTGGTGGCGCATTCCGGGTTAAGCTACCCGACGAAGATTGTTAAAAAGCATGCAGGTTTACACTTTCTTGTTTACGTCAATTAAAAAAAACGTTTTATTCTAATTCTGTCTTATAAATAATACTATTAGTTGATAAAATTAATTTTTTTTTCATGTATTTTATACAAGGAATTATTTACATAATTTTTGCAATGAAGTAAAGACAAGGTTTTCGAAGGTTTCACTTCAGTTTATCAATTCCAACTTTATCAAAATTGATGTTCAATGGCACCCTTACTATTACTAGTAATTATATTATTTAAATTTATTGTTTAAATACTCATTATTTTTATTAATATTTCATGCTTTATTATTAATAATTTGTGATCGACAATCGTAAATTATGGAATACGCTGAAACTGGCACTGATGCTGGTTTGTCATTTTTTTATCTGTATATTCTTGTTTGCCGTTCGTTTGACAGTTTGTGCGTGTATTTCTTTGTTTTATGATAAAATACAGAATACAGCGTCTGTAATATAAAAAATCCACTATAAACGGTTTATCGAAGATGATCTTGATAACTGAATGACTAATCATGAACTTAAACGAAAGCTCTAGGGACCAAAGTGGTATTTTCTAAGAATGCCGCAAGTATTTATACGAATGTACACGTTTTACATTCCTAATTGTCAATTCTCTTAAAATACTCGTTGTAATTTTTGCTGTTTTACTTAAGGTATATACAATAGTTGAAGAAATGTTTATGGCCGGCGAAATTCGTGAAACGAGCCAAGCCAAAACACAAAAGCAGTTAAATATGCTTCTGCAATTGGAGTGACAGCATGAAACTTATTGAATCATTAATTTTAAAAAAACGTTCATCGTTTTTTGATAAATTGAGTGAGGAAAATACAAATTACATAAAAAATTACCAAATAAAAACAAACAAATAAAAGGAAAGTAATTGATAAATTGAAAGTAATAAAATAAACAAATCAAAGACTAATCATTTCAAGTAGACGAATTCATCGTTTGTTACTTCGTCTGTAACTAATTCCGATACTTTTATTTCGTCCGATTGTAAAAGGCGCTTTGAAATTTCCACTGTACAACAGCTAGGCTCCTCGCAGAGTACATTGTTATCAACGTACGCTTTCGTGCACAATCGGTGAAATTGGTCCAAAATCATTAACAATGAATCAGATAGCCTCGGGTTTGCTTTGGAGAAAAATTGATGGTTGAGCAGATGGGTCGCACAGTGCCTAAATGTTTTTTAACATTTATAAATGTCAACATATTCAGTAAAATATTTGCAAATTCTCAAAATTAGGCATCAAAGACAACAAAATCGATTGTTCTTTACAATTTTAATGCGAAATTGAAATAAAATATAATGCAAAGAGATTTTCTAACATTAAATTTCGCTGAACTTAAACATTCGAAAACACAAAATCCTATCTGAATAAATCGTCAACAAATCGTAACGGCCACTATTTCACCTTTACGGATAGATGACAGATATGATTCACTGTATTAGGTTGCGAACATATGATTTTATTATTTAAATATTTAAATGTTTTGAAATGAAAACATTTTAAGGAATTTTAGAAACATTTTAAACAATTAAAAATTTTAAACAATTAGTTCAGGTCCGATGTCAAATCGGACCTGAACTAATGATTTAATTGTTTACTCATTAGATATTTTTGATTCCATATTTGATTTTTTTGTTTCTCAAGAGTTTGAGAAATCCACGGGTTTTGATGAGTGTAATAACAAAGTTTGTATATAAATGTTTATTAATTATGAGGCTACTAATTAAAAAATATTTATGAGAAATAAAAGTACAAATATTTTCATACAAAAATGTTCTTGCAGTTCAACGCGTAAAAGTTAACATTTTCAAACATCACCTTCGAGAATCATGAAACAGAAAAATTATGACTGCTCATAATAATTATTATTTTTCTGCTCAGTAAATATTAAAACTTGCATTCTTCATGCGTTCAGTGCAGCTAAAAAATAAAACAAAATGTAAAATCTTTTAATGTTAAGATAACATCGCATTAATAATATTATTAATTTTTATTTTTTAAATAAACATGAATTAATATTAATTTATTTATATCATTAATTAATTCATTAATATTAATTTTTGTTTATATAATACAAATATATTTTATCTAAATATAAACTGTACAAATGTTTACACTTTTTCAATAAAATATCGATAACTTAAAAAATATTCTTTCGTAATTTTACAGATAAAAACTATGTTAAAATATAAAATGTCAATCTAGCATGTATTTCTAAAATGTGACAGAAGAAACAAAATAAACTCACATTTTGTTCGCAATGATGCATTTTTTAATGAAATTATGGAAAGCAGATGAAAACTTCTTTGTTCTGGCTATCTTAAGCCATACATCGGAGTGGAGTAGACAGTTTGTAAAAACCAAGTCTTCTCTTGAACTAGTCAGTTTCGCCGATACTAGAAGTAAATCGTCTGATTAGCTGATTAAATTAGCTGATTATTATATATATTATACTTATATAAGCTCAAAGTTTAACATTTTACGATAAATATTTAAAATGTTCATACGTCCACCAATGATATGCTTTATAAACGGACGGATAATTTGTTTACAGCAAAAGCGATCATTATAAACCAGTGTATGCTTGTTCAATAATCAACCAGAAAAGTTCTTTAAAGTAATTGAATACGATATAATATATACCATACAATTAGTCAAAAAGTGTAATTAAACCCAAATTATGATTGAGTCAACATCTTGTCAGTAAATGTTTAACAACGGATTAGTAGCATATAACATGATGTAATAATTTAATTATTACTTTAAATATTCGTTATAATTAATTTTTTTAGAATTTAGTTT
Source organism: Pomphorhynchus laevis (assembly GCA_012934845.2). Taxonomy (NCBI): domain Eukaryota; kingdom Metazoa; phylum Acanthocephala; class Palaeacanthocephala; order Echinorhynchida; family Pomphorhynchidae; genus Pomphorhynchus; species Pomphorhynchus laevis. The sequence goes on along the minus strand of WNNJ02002911.1, from coordinate 50,630 downwards.
GGATTGTGAAAACGAGGCGTGGACACATCAGCTATATATCCAAAATACATTGAAATGCTTGAGACACAAGAAATACACTGATCAAGCTTGTTTTTATCTAAAAGTGCTTACAATGAACACTGATATATGATTTGCTGTTCTCAATCATGCTATTCACGATAACAACAAGATGAATTTTGATAATGCACGACTATTGATCATGTCGTTTGATCCAAAAGCAGTTTATTGGAATACAGAGAAATGTAGACACGTGAGTTATATATACGAAATACCTTGAAATGCTTGAGACACGAGAAATACACTGATCAAGCTTGTTTTTATCTAACAGTGCTTACAATGAACACTGATATATGATTTGCTGTTCTCAATCATGCTATTCACGATAACAACAAGATGAATTTTGATAATGCACGACTATTGATAATGTCGTTTGATCCAAAAGCAGTTTATTAGAATACAAAGAAATGTGGACACATCAGCTATATATCCGAAATACCTTAAAATGCTTGAGACACAAGAAATACACTGATCAAGCTTGTTTTTATCTAACAGTGCTTACAATGAACACTGATATATGATTTGCTGTTCTCAATCATGCTATTCACGATAACAACAAGATGAATTTTGATAATGCACGACTATTGATCATGTCGTTTGATCCAAAAGCAGTTTATTGGAATGCAAAAAAATGTGGACACGTGAGCTATATATACGAAATACCTTGAAATGCTTGCGACACAAGAAATACACTGATCAAGCTTGTTTTTATCTAACAGTGCTTACAATGAACACTGATATATGATTTGCTGTTCTCAATCATGCTATTCACGATAACAACAAGATGAATTTTGATAATGCACGACTATTGATCATGTCGTTTGATCCAAAAGCAGTTTATTGGAATACAAAGAAATGTAGACACGTGAGCTATATATACGAAATACCTTGAAATGCTTGCGACACAAGAAATACACTGATCAAGCTTGTTTTTATCTAACAGTGCTTACAATGAACACTGATATATGATTTGCTGTTCTCAATCATGCTATTCACGATAACAACAAGATGAATTTTGATAATGCACGACTATTGATCATGTCGTTTGATCCAAAAGCAGTTTATTGGAATACAAAGAAATGTAGACACGTGAGCTATATATACGAAATACCTTGAAATGCTTGCGACATAAGAAATACACTGATCAAGCTTGTTTTTATCTAACAGTGCTTACAATGAACACTGATATATGATTTGCTGTTCTCAATCATGCTATTCACGATAACAACAAGATGAATTTTGATAATGCACGACTATTGATCATGTCGTTTGATCCAAAAGCAGTTTATTGGAATACAAAGAAATGTGGACACATCAGCTATATATCCGAAATACCTTAAAATGCTTGAGACACAAGAAATACACTGATCAAGCTTGTTTTTATCTAACAGTGCTTACAATGAACACTGATATATGATTTGCTGTTCTCAATCATGCTATTCACGATAACAACAAGATGAATTTTGATAATGCACGACTATTGATCATGTCGTTTGATCCAAAAGCAGTTTATTGGAATGCAAAAAAATGTGGACACGTGAGCTATATATACGAAATACCTTGAAATGCTTGCGACACAAGAAATACACTGATCAAGCTTGTTTTTATCTAACAGTGCTTACAATGAACACTGATATATGATTTGCTGTTCTCAATCATGCTATTCACGATAACAACAAGATGAATTTTGATAATGCACGACTATTGATCATGTCGTTTGATCCAAAAGCAGTTTATTGGAATACAAAGAAATGTAGACACGTGAGCTATATATACGAAATACCTTGAAATGCTTGCGACACAAGAAATACACTGATCAAGCTTGTTTTTATCTAACAGTGCTTACAATGAACACTGATATATGATTTGCTGTTCTCAATCATGCTATTCACGATAACAACAAGATGAATTTTGATAATGCACGACTATTGATCATGTCGTTTGATCCAAAAGCAGTTTATTGGAATACAAAGAAATGTGGACACATCAGCTATATATCCGAAATACCTTAAAATGCTTGAGACACAAGAAATACACTGATCAAGCTTGTTTTTATCTAACAGTGCTTACAATGAACACTGATATATGATTTGCTGTTCTCAATCATGCTATTCACGATAACAACAAGATGAATTTTGATAATGCACGACTATTGATCATGTCGTTTGATCCAAAAGCAGTTTATTGGAATACAAAGAAATGTAGACACGTGAGCTATATATACGAAATACCTTGAAATGCTTGCGACACAAGAAATACACTGATCAAGCTTGTTTTTATCTAACAGTGCTTACAATGAACACTGATATATGATTTGCTGTTCTCAATCATGCTATTCACGATAACAACAAGATGAATTTTGATAATGCACGACTATTGATCATGTCGTTTGATCCAAAAGCAGTTTATTGGAATACAAAGAAATGTGGACACATCAGCTATATATCCGAAATACCTTAAAATGCTTGAGACACAAGAAATACACTGATCAAGCTTGTTTTTATCTAACAGTGCTTACAATGAACACTGATATATGATTTGCTGTTCTCAATCATGCTATTCACGATAACAACAAGATGAATTTTGATAATGCACGACTATTGATCATGTCGTTTGATCCAAAAGCAGTTTATTGGAATACAAAGAAATGTGGACACATCAGCTATATATCCGAAATACCTTAAAATGCTTGAGACACAAGAAATACACTGATCAAGCTTGTTTTTATCTAACAGTGCTTACAATGAACACTGATATATGATTTGCTGTTCTCAATCATGCTATTCACGATAACAACAAGATGAATTTTGATAATGCACGACTATTGATCATGTCGTTTGATCCAAAAGCAGTTTATTGGAATACAAAGAAATGTGGACACATCAGCTATATATCCGAAATACCTTAAAATGCTTGAGACACAAGAAATACACTGATCAAGCTTGTTTTTATCTAACAGTGCTTACAATGAACACTGATATATGATTTGCTGTTCTCAATCATGCTATTCACGATAACAACAAGATGAATTTTGATAATGCACGACTATTGATCATGTCGTTTGATCCAAAAGCAGTTTATTGGAATACAAAGAAATGTGGACACATCAGCTATATATCCGAAATACCTTAAAATGCTTGAGACACAAGAAATACACTGATCAAGCTTGTTTTTATCTAACAGTGCTTACAATGAACACTAATATATGATTTGCTGTTCTCAATCATGCTATTCACGATAACAACAAGATGAATTTTGATAATGCACGACTATTGATCATGTCGTTTGATCCAAAAGCAGTTTATTGGAATACAAAGAAATGTAGACACGTGAGCTATATATACGAAATACCTTGAAATGCTTGCGACACAAGAAATACACTGATCAAGCTTGTTTTTATCTAACAGTGCTTACAATGAACACTGATATATGATTTGCTGTTCTCAATCATGCTATTCACGATAACAACAAGATGAATTTTGATAATGCACGACTATTGATCATGTCGTTTGATCCAAAAGCAGTTTATTGGAATACAAAGAAATGTAGACACGTGAGCTATATATACGAAATACCTTGAAATGCTTGCGACATAAGAAATACACTGATCAAGCTTGTTTTTATCTAACAGTGCTTACAATGAACACTGATATATGATTTGCTGTTCTCAATCATGCTATTCACGATAACAACAAGATGAATTTTGATAATGCACGACTATTGATCATGTCGTTTGATCCAAAAGCAGTTTATTGGAATACAAAGAAATGTGGACACATCAGCTATATATCCGAAATACCTTAAAATGCTTGAGACACAAGAAATACACTGATCAAGCTTGTTTTTATCTAACAGTGCTTACAATGAACACTGATATATGATTTGCTGTTCTCAATCATGCTATTCACGATAACAACAAGATGAATTTTGATAATGCACGACTATTGATCATGTCGTTTGATCCAAAAGCAGTTTATTGGAATACAAAGAAATGTAGACACGTGAGCTATATATACGAAATACCTTAAAATGCTTGAGACACAAGAAATACACTGATCAAGCTTGTTTTCATCTAACAGTGCTTACAATGAACACTGATATATGATTTGCTGTTCTCAATCATGCTATTCACGATAACAACAAGATGAATTTTGATAATGCACGACTATTGATCATGTCGTTTGATCCAAAAGCAGTTTATTGGAATACAAAGAAATGTGGACACATCAGCTATATATCCGAAATACCTTAAAATGCTTGAGACACAAGAAATACACTGATCAAGCTTGTTTTTATCTAACAGTGCTTACAATGAACACTGATATATGATTTGCTGTTCTCAATCATGCTATTCACGATAACAACAAGATGAATTTTGATAATGCACGACTATTGATCATGTCGTTTGATCCAAAAGCAGTTTATTGGAATACAAAGAAATGTGGACACATCAGCTATATATCCGAAATACCTTAAAATGCTTGAGACACAAGAAATACACTGATCAAGCTTGTTTTTATCTAACAGTGCTTACAATGAACACTGATATATGATTTGCTGTTCTCAATCATGCTATTCACGATAACAACAAGATGAATTTTGATAATGCACGACTATTGATCATGTCGTTTGATCCAAAAGCAGTTTATTGGAATACAAAGAAATGTAGACACATCAGCTATATATCCGAAATACCTTAAAATGCTTGAGACACAAGAAATACACTGATCAAGCTTGTTTTTATCTAACAGTGCTTACAATGAACACTGATATATGATTTGCTGTTCTCAATCATGCTATTCACGATAACAACAAGATGAATTTTGATAATGCACGACTATTGATCATGTCGTTTGATCCAAAAGCAGTTTATTGGAATACAAAGAAATGTGGACACATCAGCTATATATCCGAAATACCTTAAAATGCTTGAGACACAAGAAATACACTGATCAAGCTTGTTTTTATCTAACAGTGCTTACAATGAACACTGATATATGATTTGCTGTTCTCAATCATGCTATTCACGATAACAACAAGATGAATTTTGATAATGCACGACTATTGATCATGTCGTTTGATCCAAAAGCAGTTTATTGGAATACAAAGAAATGTGGACACATCAGCTATATATCCGAAATACCTTAAAATGCTTGAGACACAAGAAATACACTGATCAAGCTTGTTTTTATCTAACAGTGCTTACAATGAACACTGATATATGATTTGCTGTTCTCAATCATGCTATTCACGATAACAACAAGATGAATTTTGATAATGCACGACTATTGATCATGTCGTTTGATCCAAAAGCAGTTTATTGGAATACAAAGAAATGTGGACACATCAGCTATATATCCGAAATACCTTAAAATGCTTGAGACACAAGAAATACACTGATCAAGCTTGTTTTTATCTAACAGTGCTTACAATGAACACTGATATATGATTTGCTGTTCTCAATCATGCTATTCACGATAACAACAAGATGAATTTTGATAATGCACGACTATTGATCATGTCGTTTGATCCAAAAGCAGTTTATTGGAATACAAAGAAATGTGGACACATCAGCTATATATCCGAAATACCTTAAAATGCTTGAGACACAAGAAATACACTGATCAAGCTTGTTTTTATCTAACAGTGCTTACAATGAACACTAATATATGATTTGCTGTTCTCAATCATGCTATTCACGATAACAACAAGATGAATTTTGATAATGCACGACTATTGATCATGTCGTTTGATCCAAAAGCAGTTTATTGGAATACAAAGAAATGTGGACACATCAGCTATATATCCGAAATACCTTAAAATGCTTGAGACACAAGAAATACACTGATCAAGCTTGTTTTTATCTAACAGTGCTTACAATGAACACTGATATATGATTTGCTGTTCTCAATCATGCTATTCACGATAACAACAAGATGAATTTTGATAATGCACGACTATTGATCATGTCGTTTGATCCAAAAGCAGTTTATTGGAATACAAAGAAATGTGGACACATCAGCTATATATCCGAAATACCTTAAAATGCTTGAGACACAAGAAATACACTGATCAAGCTTGTTTTCATCTAACAGTGCTTACAATGAACACTAATATATGATTTGCTGTTCTCAATCATGCTATTCACGATAACAACAAGATGAATTTTGATAATGCACGACTATTGATCATGTCGTTTGATCCAAAAGCAGTTTATTGGAATACAAAGAATAAGCTATTCAAAAACAATAAACAGGACTATGATATTATGTTTAGCCATTTCGATGGGCTATCTGAAATTTAGTCATTTTGCTCATTTCTTTAACTTTTTATCACTAATTTTTAGTTAAGTCGTTTTTCAAAAGAAAAATTATATTTTTTTGCTTCTCCTGTTGTATCATTATTTTGTGCTCTGTCTATCTGGAGGATGGTTATTGTGATCAGCGAAATATTGTAAAGTAAAAAATAATCAGAAAAATGCGGAGGAGCAAGACACTTAATTTTATTAAATTACAATTTATAAATTTTATAAATAATTTTCTAAAATTCAAATTAACGATTATAATTACTGCAATTGCTGAAATTTATAGTTACCGAAATTGCTTATAATTGAAATATTCTAATAATTAAAATAATTAAATAATAATTGATAACAAAATAAATTCTCTATACAAATTATTAAATAATGTAGAATTCATTTCTACACTTTGCAGAATAAACTTACGTTTATGTATTAAGGTTCGATCCCAAAGTAGTGGAATACTTGATCCTATTATCTTTTCGTAAAATATCTTAAATAAAAATAATTTAGTATAAATTTACTAAATTTATATATCGTATAATATTTATAGCTTAATATAATTATACCTGGATTAATGAACAATTATTAGAAAACATCCGCACACCATTAGCCAGTTCACATGCTACAACGGCTACGCTGTATAAATCGGAATTTACTGTATACCCATATCCACCCTTAAAACAGTAGATTCAAATGATAAAATCTATTAATAATTGTTAATGATTTAATTTATAAAAATGAATTTATTAATTTTTGCCAGAAAATGCGTTTTATTTTATTAAAGAAGGCAAACTATTCGCTGAAGTGAATATTTATTTTAAAATTTTACAAACATTTTCATTTATCCACGAAAAGAAATAATTCATTAATAATGATTCTATTAATAAATAATTCATTGTTAATTATATATGAATTATATAATGAATTGTTAATGTAAATTTAAATATGTCATCTTTACGATATAAATTAATAGTAGTTTTAGTTAATGTTAATTTAAAGTTCATATCTATATATATAGTTTAGATTTATTTTTTACACAGTGATGAACAAATTTATATTCTATAAAGCTTAAAAATAAGTCAGCTATAGCTACTATTACCTCCTATTGGAAGACCTTTTATTTGTCTAAATATAGATGTCCCTACTTTTAAACTGTTATGAACAAATTCATATCTAAAATATGTATCTATTAAATTATTTAAATGATTTTGAAGAAAGCCAATATCATTACAAATTGGTGCAATTCTTAAAATTTCATTATTTAATGTATTATATTTAATATTATATGGTATGAATGAATGCTCATGCAAAAATATGTTTCTTGTAAATTTAAACATGTCATCTTTACGATATAAATTAAAAGTAGTTTTAATTAATCTTAATTTAATGTTGATATCTAGATATACACCTTCTTTATCATTAATATTGGTTTTGTTAAGAATAAGGCTTTCTGGATAAATGTGCTCACTAATTGAATAAAAATTATTAGAATTAAATACACATATATCATCAATGTATCGAAACATATATTTCATATATCTATATTGTTTAGATTTAGTTTTTACACAGTTATGAACATATTACCACTTATATTATGCTAATGATATAAGTGATATTTAAATAATTAATATTTTAATTATAAAATATTAATAGTCTTTGGTAAGCAATTACCAAAGACTTGAAATATCAATAAAACGTGATATTTATTACTTACAAAAATCAAATAAAAAATAAATACAAAAAAAATATTATTACTATTATTAAATCAAATAAATATTATTACTTTCCTTAAATATTTTTATGTAATGATATCTCAAATGCCTTCTTATTTCAGCTAACTTTTAAGAGAAATTAAGACAAAAAAGTAAAATTTTCTTTTTTAAAAAAGAATACCTGCAACTTTGTCAATTGCATTACTCTATGAGAAAATGCGAAAGTTAATTAAAATGTTTGAAATCATGCGTTTAATTTATAGTTTTTTAATATTGAAAAATATTAAAAAATTTGATAAAAATATTGTAAAAATAGAAAATAATAAAAATATTGAATTAACAAATTGATAAAAAGTATCAAATAACATTAAATAATTATAGATATGGTTTATAAAACTATCAAGTTAATATCTTTAATAAAGAATTATCATCAATTTAGTTCAATCAAAACTAGTTTTAAAATTAAGTAGGAGTTACTATTGTGAAATGTTGTTTTTTTATTTGTTTTAAAACTGCTTTTAGACAAATTGTTTATAAACAAAACGCGATTAAAACTTAATCAAACAATAGAATTTTTTAAATTAAATTAGTAATTCAAAAATTTCAATCAATTATGGCTTTATCGTTTCTATTATCACACAAAAGGAAGATCGTGTAAATTAAAAGAGTAAAAACTAAAACCACATTATACGATTAACTGTTTTACTAATCAATCTTTAGCAAGCAACTCATAAGTGAAAAGGTCTTACCTGTAATAAGATATTCGGACTTGCGTATGGTATGCACTCTTCAAAAAATTCATCCATATGATGTACACTTCGTAACACTTTTTCTTCATTCATTTGGTAAATGCAATGCTCTAACCCACGTAGATAAACATGCCCGTTTTCAGTTACACATATGTTGCACAATTGAACTGCCCTGTAATCAATTTTTACAATATCTACAAACATGATATTATCCACAAATGTAGATTTTTAGTTATTTTCATTAAATTTACAATAAAAAAATATTTAATTAATATTAAATAAATATTATTGAATAATAATATATTATCTAAATATATTAATAAAATAATAATATATTATTTAATAATATATTATTTATTTTTTTATTGTTTATTGTTATTTACAACAAATAAACAATTCACTATTTATTAAAGTGATTCATTATTTACAAAATGACTGTAGATATCTATGTTTTACATTGAGATACCTAGTCTGAAATAAAGTTAATATACACGTGCATACATTGTAATAATTAAATATTTAATGACTTAGAAGTAGTCATATAGCTAGCTTAAGGCGTAAGAGCAGTACGCTATATTTTAGTATTGGTGGACCCCATAAGCTACAGTTACAATACCTACGTTTCACGTTTCGGTCCTTTTAATGTTGGCTGACGATTACTCGACTCATCTGATTTGTAACCTCCCTATTTTTGCAATAAATTACTATTATCAAACTAATTGATAGTCTGGTTTTTAATTTAAAGTTGATATACCTGTGCATTTATTTTTACTATTGGAATTTGTGATGATACTGCATGATTTTTTATTGGAATTTGTGATGATCATTAAGTTTAAAAATATTTATAAGCCAATAGGAGTATCCTACATTGCAGTATTGGTAGACATTTCAACTACTGATCCAATATTTACGTTTCATATTTCAGTCCTTTTAATGTTATCTGACGATCACTCAGCTCGACTGTAAAACTTTCGTATTATAATTTGCAAATTTACAAAAAATCATTTCTGATTTTAAATTAAATTAGCGTTGGTAGGGGAAGATGCTACCTTCAATGTAAAATTTAACATTAATTTATTAATTTATGATTAAATGTTTTCGTTATTTACTATATCATTGATTATAAAATATGACAGTGTCATATCAAATTGTAAAATATTTGTAAATTACATTAATTTTAATCGAATAAATAATTAATTAGATAAATAAAATTTTCTATTAATAAGAAAATGTGAATTACCTGTGAATTATATATTGTTGATGAAGATACGACAATGCTTTCATAACAGATAACATAATATATGCAATATCATGTTCAGATAAACCTGCTTTTTGAATAACGTGAAACAGTTGATCACAATCGCCTACAATAGAAATAATTAAATTATTAATTTAAATAATACTAAAATACTAACAAACGAATAACGGACTGCCAAATACTAAAGCGTTAGACGATTTTAAAAGCACAACGTTGAGAAGAGGCAATAAATTTTCATGACGCATTAATCGGTTTGTTCGCACTGTCAGCTTAAAATACATTATTTGTTGAAAAATACGGATCAAAAGTTACGATTTTAATTTCTAGCATTTCTATGTGGAATTAAATTTTGAGATAAAAATGTGAAAAATTATGAATTTATAAATCAAGTTAAATTATTAAAACAGAATGTAGAAAGTATCAATAGAGATGAACAAGACACCCATGTTGTAGAACTTATCAATAAGGGTCAACAAGACACTCTTGTTGTGGAACTTGTGAACAAGACACTCTTTATGTAAAACTTATCATTAAGAGTGAACAAGATACCCTTGTTGAAAGACTTATCAATAGAGGTGAACAGAACAACCTTGTTGTAGAACTTATCAATAAGAGTGAGCAAGATAGCGTTGTTGTAAACACACTTCTTGCATTGTATGTGCTGCAACTGATTAGGCTTCTCAAAGCCGAAACGGCACGCCGTCTTGCAGTGTAGAAACATAAATATATATAATAGTGTTGCTTGGTAGACTGGACTTTGATTCACAACTTTTTCGGTTGATTGTGTGACATTGTGAATGAAGGAGTTTCAGAAACTTTGCTTAATTGAATAAGGCTTGCGCTCTTTACCAGATCTCCAAATGAAACGATCAGTGGGTACTTGATTCTACTAATGAGTGTTGCCAAGTTCTCTGTTGCTTAGTTGCTGAGGTGGTGATCTAGAAGTGACATGATGGTTTAAAGTCATAAATAACTTATTTGATGCACTCGTTGGATTTGTAATAAATACGACATTATAATGGTAGTGTACGGATGTGCTGAGTAAACAAAAGGTCCAAGATTTCTTACGAAATACGGCATTTATGCAAAATGATGTTGCTTGACAGACTGAACTTTGATTCACGAATATCAGTCACCATGTCACTTCTAGACGACCACTTTAGCACCGTAATGATGGAGTACTCAGCAATACTGATGGAGTACTCATCAGTAGAATGAAATATTCATCGGTTGTTTCGGGTACCTGTGTGACATTGAGAGCGAAAGCGTTTCCGAGCTCTTTACTAGATCGAATTGCTATGCAGACCATCCTTAAACCCTAGGCAGAGGTTGATGCTGAATTGTCGCTGCACTCGTTGGATCCTTAATGGATACGGCAGGTATAATAGTAGTGCACGGATGTGCTGAGTAAACAACGGTCCAGTATTTCTTACGAAATACAGCATTTATACTAAATGGTGTTGCTTGATAGACTGGACTTTGATTCGCGGCACGCAAGATTCAGACAATTAAGCAAAAAGTCGGAAACACCTTTATTCACAATGTCACACAGGTAACCAAAACGACCAGTGTGTACTGCATTCTACTGATAAGTGTTGCCGAGTATTCCATCATTTCGACGCTAAAGTTGTCGTCTAGAAGTTACATGATGCTTGAAAATCGTGAATCAAAGTCCAGTTTACCAAGCAACACCATCTTCTATAAATGCCAATCTCGTAAGAAATCTAAAACGATTGTTTACTCAGCACATCCGTGCACCACAATTATACATGCCGTATCCATTAAGGATCCAACGAGTGCAGGGTCAATTCAGCAACAACCTCTGCATAGTGTTTAAGGATGGCCCGCACAGCAATTCGATCCAGTAAAGAGCGCAACCCTCAAACAATTAAACAGTGTCTCAAACGCCTTCATTCACAATGTTAAAAGGCAACCGAAATGACCAGTGGATCCAACGAGTGCAGGCAGTAAGTTATATATATGCCCGAAGCTTTATCCAATTGTGGTTACTTTTTCATCAATAAGAAAAAACTATCGTGATTTACATTCAAACGTCAATAGCATATTTATGTATGTAATATCGAGACGTTTGTGAACTCTAGATAAGAAACAACTTTTTGCTTAACACGTAGAAATTAAATAGGCAAATAATATTTAATTACATTCATTATTCTCTAGTATACACTTAAAATAATTGATCTTCTCACTGTACCACTAAATAACAATTTATTTTGAGAATGTCTTTACACTGATTCCATGATAAATTTTGTCAAACACGTATACCTCTTAACCAACCAGAACGCATATATGCCCTTCTTCTATGATAAATCATACAAATCGCAATTCCACACATTTGATCGTATTAAATTGTCTTAAAAATCATTATGGGGAAATTGACGGATATTTTCAATTTCTTGTGGATGTTTGCAAATATTCACATGAACACAATATTTCTTAGACTCTTATTTAAATATCCAGGCATATTGTTAACGAGATAAGCTTCCAATTGGTTTATTGTAACTCGACTGTAGTCTAGTACACAATCGCCGCTTCTCTTGATCTTAATTTCGTCAATCACTTTCTCGTAATCAAATTTTTCTTGTGTGTTTAAATTGCAGCCTAAACCGATAGGCCAGAAGGCTAAATATAAATCATTCACAATGTCACAAGGAAACCGAAACGACCTATGAGTATTTCATTCTGCTAACGAGTAGAACTGATGAGTAGTACTTCATTCTACTGACGAGTGACTTCGACCACACATAGGCCAAACTCGCCCAGACTACCATCCCCATCCGCATCCAACTCCGCCTTATTCTCGTAAATTTTCGTCTAATCGCTGCCTGTTCTTCATCGTTCATCAACCTCCCTTTCTTAGACGACACTCGTCCCACCTCGCTATCTCCGCGTTCCCGTCATACCCTCTTAATCCACGTTCCCAATTACTCCAATAACTACGGCCTCCGATCATTCCTCGTCGCCGCCCCACTCGCCTGGAATCAACTCCCTCTCGACGTCCGCCACGCTCCCTCCTCTATAACATTAAAATACCTGCTCCGTTCCCACCTTCTCGACACATTATTTAGATTGTTGTTGTGGTGATGTAAGCGTGCGCCGGCACGCATTTGCCAAGTAAAAATAAATCATTTTTTTAAATCACAAATTTATTAATAATCTTGAAACTTTAATTTATGAATAAATATATAAATATATATTTTTATATCTAAATACAGTCACGATTATGATTTGACTTGTTTTCACATGAATGCGATATTTGAACAAAATTATCAAAATAAATAGACTAAGCATGTTGAATACATGTCAAACACATAATATTAAACAAAGTAGGACTGGCATAAAATGAATTTGAAAGTTTGCAATTAAAATTAAATATTAAATCATAAATTTTAATTTTAATTTTAAACTAAAATTAAATATTAAACTAAAATTAAATCAATAAAATTGTTTCAATTAAAAAATTGTTTACTTACATACAGCTTATCTATGTCATCTACTTTTTCCAGATCAATGTACACCAGTCGATATCTGTATCGTGAAAATGAACTGCTGTAAGCTAGCAGCTCATGATGCCCAAAGCGACCCAGCCCTATACACTAAAGCTAACAGCAACTCAATATACATATTTTCTTTACCTAGACATTTAATGACCTTCAGATCTGTAATATTCATGGCGTCTTATTAAACATATGGCGTAAAATATAATTGTAACAACAGCGTGGTTACGCATATCAATAACGATTGCATTTAACTATTGTATCTAAAAATTATAGGAATTATTTTTTGAATAAAATAAGAAAATTGACGTTAAAAGTAAATAATTTAGATTAATTTTTATTTTTTTATTTTAAAGAAAGATCAACGAAAATACGGAATCAATTTATCAATTATTATATTTCGCTAGCTTCGATAGCATGATCAAGAAACTGTTTTTATTCAAAAAAGCTAGCAAAATAAAAAAATAATAAATTTCTTTCCTATTTTTGTTGATTCTGTTCTAAAATAAAAAATGGAAGTGGTTTTCAAATAAAATATTTGAAATAAAATAAAAAAAAGTTACCTTTGCGCTCATTGGAACAACTTACACAATTGTCTAATGAGAACCTTCGGAATTTATAAAATTAACTTTATAATTTGAATATCTCAAGTTTTATTAATAAATATTATAGTATATAATATTTATAATATATGTAATTTTATCATAAATATATATTATATATTATAAATATAATATTATATTTATAAATATAAATATTTATATTTATAATTATTTTTACCAGGAAAAATTATTTTTTTGTACGTTTTGTTTCTTATGGTGCTAGCAGCTTCTATATAAATATAAAAATAAAATAGTGCTTTATTAATCCTGCTATAAAATTCCAAATTGAAAAACGGATCAATATCTTACTTTTATCTTACTTTTTTATCTTTGGAGATATATGCTGCTTGTACTTTATTCATATCTTGTCAAAAGCTTATATACTGTGTTGATAATGGTTTCAAATCGCCACGAGGAAGGTTTCATCCCTGAACAATATCCTTGAAAGACAAGAGACATGCACGTAAATATACGTAATTTCTGTCATTATCAAAAAACGTACACTTTTTAGTGTATGGAGCACATTGCACATTTTATTTATGATGATGCTAGCAGCTGCCAGACAACTATAAAATAGTAATTTATTGATTCTAATCCAAAACTTTAATTTAAACAAACAGATCAAGATCAGTTACATTTATTTAAAAATAAAAAAAACTCGCAATTTAAAATTAATGTAAAATTAAATTATACAAATAATTAACTTGAATTTTAACAGACGTTTTGTGAGATAGGAAAGATAAAACTTTCACTTACTCTCGGGTACAATACAGAAACTTCGAGCCATTATGTAAAATCAAGACTAAAATTTTACTTTTCGTTAGTAAAAGAAGCATGTATTGTTTTACACGATATCACTTAATATTACAATATTCTTTAATACTTACTATCCTAATTGTATACTGCCAATATTGATCTAACAACAAATTAAATTATATAAAAAATAATAATAAGAATGTTCTTTCGCACCTATCACCTTCATACAGTATTCAAGCGAATTTTCCAATTTTCAAGGGTAAGGTTAACAGTTTAGAATGTATTCTAAGACGTAGTAGCAAAATATGCACTGAAATTTCAAATTTCACAACGCCTACTCGCAATGAATGTTGATAGTGTCCGTTAAAAAAAGATTTATTTTAACGTGGCAAATGCGTGCCTGTGCACGCTTACATGATCACATCATAAACAAAAATGTAAATCATGTGTCGAGAAGGAGTCAACGGAGGAGGTGTTTGAACGTGATAAAGGAGGGAGAGCGACGGACGTCGAGAGGAAGTTGATTCCAGGCGAGTGAGGCGGCGACGAGGAAAGATCTGAGACCATAGTTGTTGGAGTAATTGGGAACGTGGATTAAGAGGGTATGACGGGAACGCGAAGATAGCGAGGTGGGACGAGTGTCGTCTAAGAAAGGAAGGTTGGACATTCAATATGCTTGATGATGACTTCGCATGCACGCTGCTCTCGTATCTCGTCTCCAACATCATGCTGTGGAATTCTGGAACCGTCCTCAACTGATGTAGCAGTGGATCCCGAAACATAAATTCAAAAGTGCGTATAAAAATTATCAGATGTTATGGAGCTATTTAAGCATTATATAACTTTATCTTTTTCTTTATTTTTTTTCAACTTTATTTATGAACGAGCAAACAGTATTACTGGTAAAAATTATACTCAATATTTCAGCACTAATCAATAAGCTAAGTATAAAAAATTAAGAACGTTCAAAATCAATCAATGTCTCTTACGAGAGCGGCATAAAACAATTCATTTTAAGCTACATTTAAAATTATTATTCATCCACTAGCTTGGAGCAAACGCTCATACTGTATCATCACATAAATAAATACAAAAAATTGAAAGGAGAAAAGTAAGAAAAAAGAACAACAGCTAAATTGTAAGTTATCGTATACTGTGAAGATTTCTTTTTCAAAATGGCGTTTGTCCTAGTAGAGAAAATTCGTTTCCAATCCGAATTATTACAAGAAGGCGAGGAAACAGGAATATTGATTTAATTACAAAAATCCAATATTTCGACGGCACTACGGTACATCATCTTCAGGGTCTAGAAATAAAACACATTGGTAAAAGGAATTAGAAAGCGCAAAAAAAATAAAAAAAAATTGTTTATCCATTGTCCATCTGTACTGATAGTGGCAAACACAAATTTCTAGCAACTAAGTTTACACTAAGCTTTAATGTGATGTCTGCTTTATTCTTAGGGACTATGCAATCTTTAAATGTCTCAAGATACATAGCTTCGATAATTTTACGCTTTGTTGAACGAGATAAGTTCAAACCATTCAGAAAAATTGAGTGTCCAGTTATGTTCCTTATCAGTCAGTAAATGACTCGCGAGTTTTATAGCATCAACCAGAGGTACATTAGTAAATAGTGATATTACATCTGCGGTAATTAGGTGACAATTGTGATTCAGATTCTTAACTCAAGTCGCAAAATCAGGTCCGTTTTTAATGGATGCTTCAGTCATACCCATGTGCAGCTGTAGTTTTTTATTAATGAATTTTGCTAGTTTATGACTAAAGCTGTTGTACGAGGCGATGACTGGTCGTACGGAATGAACAGATTTATGCACTTTAAGAAGCAAATACGTAAATGAAGGTTTAGCATTACTCGATCTAATGAGTATATAGTCCAAAAGAGGTATTTTTTCGGTTTTGTATAAGTTAAGCATATACTTGTTAAATTTTCTTTCCATTGAATTAGTAGGATCTATTGAAATAGGGGTAAATTGACCACCTTCCAGAACTTCTTCACCGAATTTAATGTAATCATTGCGATCCAGCACCACCATTGCTTTTCCTTTGTCTGATCGGCATATAGCTAAATTATCGTTGTTGCGTAGTTCTTTTAAAGAATTGATCACAGATCTGTCGATATTACAGACTGAACGAGTTGACATATTCATGTAATTAGCATAAGACTGGATGATCTTCTGGGAAACATTATTAGATGGGGAAAGATCAACATAAGATAGATCCTGAAGTATCTTCTCCACTCCGACATGGATGTCAACAACATCATATTTTATAGGTAAAACAAAATTAGGGCCGAGTGACAATGCTGCTGTTTCTGATTCGCTCAGAAAATATGATGACCAATTATATACTACAGGTTTGGCAGAGTCAACAATAGGTGAAAGCCTAGGAAGTACTATTAGTGATTGAGTATACCGTTTAAGGAGATTACAATTCTTGGACTGATGATTTGTACGGATGACATATTCACATCGAGTCAATCTGGCTTGCAAATATCTGCGAGTAAGTTTAAAAACATCAATGTGGAGTACGGCATACAGATGAGAATAACACACACTTAGATTTTGATAAATAGCTTTTAGATCGTTTTTTTTTCGTTTCTAATTGCGAATTTGATAAGCTGCTTTTGAAATTTGGTTTGTAAAGGAGAATCTTTAAATTGTCGAATACCGGTAGTGATGCGGGTACAATTGGGCGTTATTTGCAGTCTCAAACATTCCTTCAAAAACTGGATGGATAGGTTAATTCGTAGTGCACTGATTTAGACCCTTTCCACATGTCTCAAATCTTGGTCAACAACGTAGCCAGATCGTTGTTTGATAATAAAGAAAATTCGTTTCCAATCCGAATTATTACAAGAAGGCGAGGAAGGGTGACATTTACCAACGCTTACTCAGCCTAAGATTCTACGTGCGTTACTTGGATGATGCATTTATGGCATTTGATTCTGATTTACTTCCAGACGATTTTATTATTGAACTCCTAAATTCTAAAGATAATAATATCAATTGGAGTATTGAACACCCTGATAACAACTGCATTAGTTTTTTTGGACGTAAAGGTATTGCTAGGCAATTCAATCAGTACAACAGTTCCCAGGAAGGATATCCCTAACATTGTAACTAGCTGGTCATCTCATTCACCTGTAAAATGGAAAACGTCACAGGCACGATCCCTAATCCTGCGAGCACACCGTATTTGCTCAAATGAACATTTACTTCGGAATGAATTGAATTATATCTATTTTCTACCAAAACAAGCAGACTTTCCACCTAATATCATTAATCGCGCATTCCATCATGCCCGTCGCATCATAAATGATCAAAGACAACGATCTGCAATTGAAGGGAACAAGTTCATCGAGGTCCCATTCATTAACCAGAAGGCACATTCTTTAATGTGTAGCAATCACGGTCTATGTAGAGATGACATATTTCCCTTCACTCGTTCACTACCTAGGCTATCCAGTATGTTTAAACTAAAACCAGAATTTGAATCGACCGATGTTGTCTACAATTTTCCATGCCTCCACTGTAAGAAAATATATGTGGGCCAAACAGGAATACCGTTAGCTCTTCGTGCCAAAGAACACTCATATGTAATGAAGAAAGCATTACACGGACAGTATAATCTTCCTGTGCCATTTCTCAACATATAGGTGTTAATAACCACTTAATGGACATTAACCTAATTACACCAATGAGGAAAGAAACTAATAAAACAAAACGTAAAATTATCGAAGCTATGTATCTTGCGACTTTTAAAGATTGCATAGTCCCTAACAATAAAGCAGACATCACATTAAAGCTTGGTTTAATCTTAGTTGCTAGAAATTTGTGTTTGCCACCATCAGTACAGATGGACAATGGATAAACAATTTTTTATTTTTATTTTATTTTCTTTATTTTTATTTTTTTGCACTTTCTAATTCCTTTTACCAATGTGTTTTATTTCTAAACCCTGAAAATGACGTGCCGTAGTGCCGTCGAAATATTGGATTTTTGTAATTAAATAAATGTTCCTGCTTCCTCGCCTTCTTGTAATAGTTTGTCCTGGTCATAATAGCTTAAACAGATTTATTTTTACGTGACAAATGTGTGCTGGCGCACGCTTAAATGACCATGAAGAAGAAAAAACAAACAAAAGTCTAAATCATGTGCCGGGCGAGTTGGACAAGATAAGTGGATGTGTGGTCGAAGCGACGGAGACGTAGGAGCACTCGAACGGTGGAGTTGCTGATGCGTTGTAGGGGTAGGATGATGGATTTTGAAGAATTGGAGAAACGGCTGAGACAATAATCAATTTTAGGGAAGAGATGCGATGAAAGAAGATACATACAAGAACGGAAGTCGATAAGGGGCGGATAAAGCGGATGTCACGGAGAATAAAGTTAGATGAGCGGACCTTGTGACGGACGAAGGGTTTAAGGGAAAAGTGATCATCGAAATGGAATGCTAAGAAAGTGAGATTGTGGACTATGGGGATGATTGATGAGGCAAAATATACAGGAGGAGATATGCAAGGTTGACGGGGAACAACCCCATTATTTTGGACTTGCCTGGTTTAGAACGAGATGAAGATGAGAGAGACGTTTGTAGAAAGAATAAGGAAATTTAAAGGCAGAAATGGCGATATCGTGTATTCGATGAGCGGGATCATGAGCATAGATGATGATGTCATCGGCGTATTGCATGGCGTTCAATGAGTAAGGTTTGATAAACGGAGAGAGATCTACAAGTAGAAGAGAGAAAAGCAGGAGTATTAGGACTAAAAACCTTGTGAAACCCCGTAGAAAATAGGGATGAGAGGGGTAGATGATTAATTTGAATAGACGCGAAAAGAACGGCCAGATATATATATATATATATATATATATATATATATATATATATATATATATATATATATATAAGTATATATATACTTATATATACCTCATATATATGAGGCAAATCATGCTACGGAGGAAGAAGAAAATCCGTACTCGTAACGAAGGCAAGAAAGGAGGATGGAGTTGTCGACGATGTCGAAGGCGTAGGAGAGGTTGAGGAAAATGAGAACACTATATAGAGCCTTGCCACGAGAAATGAATAGATAGTTGTAAACTTTCATACAAACGATTTTTGTGGAGTGATCAGAGCGGAAAGCCGATTGGAAATGAGGGTACAGATTGGATGAAGAGAGATAAACGTTGATCTGTATTAAGAAATATATTAGAAAGAGTAGGGAGGAGGAAATGTGGCGATAGCTAGAAGGAAGTGAGGGTCCAGCGATTGTTTCCTAAGGATGAAACGAACGATGGCAGATTTCCAGTGTGAAGGGAAGATATGACTGCGAATGAACGAGTTAAACAAGGTGGTGAGGAAAGGGGATATCGATGAACATATGGATTTAAGTATGAGGAGTGAGCAGGGGATCGGCAGGTGGGGTTTTGTTGGGTAAGGACATAAGGACAGATGATAATTCGGCAGGTGAGACAGGGATAAGACGAAAGAGCACCGGGCAGATGAAGCGAGACTCTGAAAAGTGGGATGGAATGGAGACGTGGTGGGAGAGAACAACGTAGATATTTTGGTCTGGAGAAATAAGAATAATCATGGGGATTAATTTTGCAAGACAAAGAGGAGAGAGAAAGATTGAGTTAAAAGTATGTCAGAGAGACTTAGAGTTGAATAAAGTGTTGATGTAAAGCTGCCAGGAGTTGAATTTGGTACGTAGTAGGTGGAGATGAGACTGGCGAAGAGCAAGATAGGAATCACGGAGAGACGGAGAGAGCGAGCGGATATCACGTCTGAGAGTGGTAATAGACACGAAAAGTATGACGGAGTCAACGCTTTGAGAGTATGCATTGCATGTCAGACTATTGGGCACGATGCAAGCGACGGTGAGGGTGAGTCTTGATGGACAAGAGAAGATCGAGAGTGGATGTGAGTTCACAGTTGAAAAGAAAGGCAAGATCGTGAGAAGAGGAAGATGTTTTTTGGAAAAAGATAGAGACTATTTGAGTAAGACAAAACGAAGGACGGGGAGGTCAAGATTACTCTAAAGGCGACGTAGGATGGTAGTTGTGTGAAGCGGGAAGTATTTGGAAGTGAGGTTGTGGGTGACGAGAAAGTGATCGGATAGGCTAGAATCGGAAATGTACAGTGATGTGTTGGCAGCAAAACGATCGGGGACAGCGATGATGCCTAGTGCCCTACTCGACAGCTTTTTTCGGAAGGTCATTCTAATTCTTAACTACTCTATCTGTCAAATAGTTAAGTCTCTCCGGTACACTCTGAATTTTAAATTCATGCTCCTAATACGAGTTGCAGTCCGCATGGAAAATGGATAATTGATAGAACTGATTGGATCTTTCACATCATGCTAAATGACAACAAGATCTTTCACTCTTCGCTATAGGACATATGCTTCATATTTAAATGCCGTAAACAATCATGATAATGTAAGTCTCACAGATATGTAACGGAATTAGATGCTTGTCTCGAAATTCTTTCAATCTGGAATTCATCTTCCTTAGATTGTGAAGATGACACTTTGGAGTAGTACATTAAAATACTTCCCGACTACACGTTAAACAAATATGGAAAATTGCCAATTAATAATTTTAGAAGGCATATCCTAATAACACCAAATGTTTTCATTGCCTTATCGCAAGTCACACTTGTATTCATTTTTGTTTTAAAATTATTCGAGGCAACTATTCCCATATCTTTGAAATGATCAACTATATGTATTACTACGGATTTCATGTAGTAACTACGAACTATTGTATTCCCAAATGCATGTAAGCACATTTTTTCTTTTATGTGATTTTCATTATCCCATCTTGAGAGTGCATCCCAATACCCTAAAGGATAAATCTATCTAGATCAGATTTTAAATCGCCCCACAACTTTATGTTATCTGTCTATGTCAGGGAAATGATTTAATAATGGCTGAAGATAATGTGGATCAAACTTGTAATCTATAAGTTTTCGCAACAATATGGCCCGATCTATAGTGTCAAACGATTTTTCTAGATTAATAAATAGAATATTGTTATCAAAACCTTTGCCCATAGACTTAAGGCAGCAGTTATGAGCGATCAGAAGGTTCATGGATATTGATCTGCACGTATGAAAACCGTGCTGAATTAGGTGTGAAGTTAATCTTCTAGTCATATGATCATGCATACATCTAAAAATCAAATGTTCAAGAGCTTTACATCAAATGCATGTTTGGTCTGTAGTTCTATAGTAAGTACATTCATTCACCCATTTTCAGGAAAACGATAGATTTCTTCCAATCTTTTGATAGAACTTTAAACACGAACAAGTATAACAAATATGTGAACTAAGGGATGGATTATATTACTAGTCACATTTCAAAATAAGATGGATGGGAGATTAAAGGGTCCTGCAGACAAGAATTGTTTCAATCTGAGTAATTCTTCGAGTAATGCATATGCGTTTATCTGTATAGAGGGAAAGCACCGTTATATGCTAGTAGATTTTATTCAGTTTGTTTTGTACAGTACCTTTGGACTGTAAAATATTAGCTGAAAAGTGATTAGCTATTTACTCCTCTTCAGTTTAATTACCATAAACCTTGATGCATAATTTTGATTGCTCATTTATAGTCTACTGGATGCATAGCGAAAGAGAGCTTTTCAGTACAACTTAAAATTCGGTCAGCTTTTATATCTTTTTTATTTTATTTTGATTAAGGACCTATTTGCGGGTAACCTTTAAATTTTTTTACAAGTATTATTATAAAGGAAAAAGATCATTGTGCGATTTGCATTTCAATGTCTACGATCGAATGTACCGGTACATTGCGTTTGGACCGCGGTGTTAGGAAACATCATGATATAAACCTGGCTAGAGTAATCCCAATTTTTGCGCGGAGCCACGTTATTATAATAGAAAATTCGGGCCTGTGTTTCTCGCTGATCTTTGTAGCTAACACACGTAGAGTTGCGTTTGCACCACCTGTCAACGCAAATACTTGTGGGCAGAAGAAGCTGTGGTCAACTTATCGTATCCTTTCTTCGTACTTGCTTTGTTTTCGTTGCTCATGATATTCGAAGCACGCAGCCGAAGATCGCAAAATATAGGATGGAGCTCTTTCGTTAAAAATACATACGTCAAAAAACGTACGCTCCATCCTACCACCGAACAATCCACTGACACGATATCAGGGCACGCGTCTGATCTTCGAGTTGTCGCGTCATTTTCAAAACTTATTGCGTCAGAACGACAGATAGACTTTGCACAGTGGCGACCCCCAGAACACACTTCTGTGAGTAACTTTGATACAAGATCGCGAACCTCATTGTGACGTATGGTTAATAAACCACCTTTCTTGCATGACGATGCATTAACAGTATTAAAATCCTCCCTGCATATACATTTGTTCGGTATCTTAGATGGGGACCAGTTGTACCTCACAGACATTGCGTCACGAAACGCTGTTGTAGTCAGATGAAGTCCGTAATCATCAAGTGGCCGAGAAGTTAACCAATTTATGCTATTTTAGTGAGGCATATTTCAGGAGACGACTTGTCATGGTGTGTCTATATCAAGTGCCAAACGAGCGTTTTTGTGCCGATTGAAGTTAGCCGATCTTACTTGATCCGCTGCGTCTGATTGCAATTGTTCACGAATATAGAGAGAGAGCAATTCTCTTGTATCGAATGGACAACACAATTGCTTTGAAGATTCATACTCATGTTTGAAGGCAACAACATGATGTTTGATATCAGCTTTTATAATAAAATCATAATAAGATTCTATTAACTAAACAACCGATAACTATCTAATTATCATAAATAAGCAATAACACAAGTAGAGTCAAGAAAACATGAAAAACAATTATGTTGACAAATTACTTCCAACTTCTTTCTTCTTCGTCAAATATTACGGCCTCAGGTCCAAAGAAATCTGAGTCCCAGGCCGCACCAGCGCGTCGCATTCCGACTAAACCATTCAGGGTCTCACCCGCTAAGAGTCCAGTTGAGGCGGACTATGATCGATAAACGCGATATGAAGAGATTAAGAAACCTTAGTCTTTGCACTTGGGGACGTCCTCTTGAGAAGAATACTAATCCCGAGATAGTCCAAGTAACCCAAAGGCGTAATTCAGTTTTCCCATTAAATGACAGATGCTAGGGACATTTGAGAGCCCACCTAGCTCTCTTCAGGATACGTTTAAGTTTATTCAGATAAGCTTTCGCCGACTAATTCACCGTAACGGTGAACCCCAGATATTTGTCTCGACTCGTAATGATGGTGAACGGTTGAGGCTGCAAAATGGAGGAAAGTGCAGTGAGTGCTAGTCTCTTCAGTTTCTCTTTTTGTCACTGGGGCACCATGAAAGACTTCCACCTAAGATTTGTAGAAGTTTAAAACAAGATTGGATGGAGAAAGCTGGTCTTTTAATCTTAAAAAGAAGCGGCTGATGTCCGAGACTACATCTTTAGACCTGCGTCCAAAAAACATGGCCGTGGTATCATCAGCGTATACCACTATATGTTCATCACGTTTAAATGCTGTGAAGAGAACAACGGAGGCAACAAGATATAATATAGTAGAAAGTGGGGAACCTTGAGGCACACCTGTAATAGGGTAGAATATCTTGGTGTACAGCGGAATATCCACCATGTTAGCAATTATCGCTGGCCACCCAAGGGACCAGAGAGAGGAGATAACGAAGGGAATAAGGATCCGGTCAAATGCATCAGAAAAGTCAAGCAAGACAGCCACAGCAAGCAGATGACTTTTATCCTGACAAAACTGATGTGCTTTACCAATTGCTGAATGGACCGAGCGACCTTTGAGAAACCCATGAAAACCAGGTGTAATTAAATTAGGCCTACTTAGATAAATGTGGATTCTACGCACAAGCGCTTTTCGTAGATGGATATGAGGCAATTTTGAATCGAAATGGGCCGCAAGTCTTTGGCACATGTGACCAGATTATGCTTAGGTAAAAATATTCTACGGCTAATGTTGATGCCAGCAATATCGAATGATATGGCTAACAGCATTGTGACGGCACTTATCTTCTTTGATCGGGCTGAAAAAGCTGACAAACCCGAGAGGAGAGGAGAGTGACGGTTTTGGAGGTGCCCGGAAGTGGGTCCCAGGAGTTGAGGATATCCGTAACGGATAGATCCCTGCTCGTGAAGTCACTTCAAGTCGGGAATAGTTGGTAAGAAAGCGTTGCTTTATAGTTATTTTGGGCTAATGACTACTCCAAAACTTTATCAAAACCAACGCTACCTATCCACCCCAACGCTCAAACCTGTCAGCAGACAAATGTTTCCTTCTTGAATATCTTCCAAAAGAAAGTCTGATAGGGACTGATACGAGTAATACTCGCCCTGTCCCTACTTAGCTGGAGCATATATCTAGAACTTCAGTATTCATTCGAGAGAACCTTCCTGAAGGAAGCAGAGAGATTGGGAAGGTGTAGCATTTGTGAATGCTAGGACTTAAGGTCCTAGCATTTTTGCTAGGACCTTAAGTTTTTTAGGAGTGGGACTGTAATTGAGACCTTTATAAGCAGTTAAAAGGATCCCGGTAGCTTGCGAAGAGAGGTAGGAATTAAATTCGGGCAGACACTCATTCCCTCTCCTGAGAAATAGTTGGATGGCTGCCCGAAAGAAGACCACTCTAATAGAATCAATTAGAAACCTCATTCTAAGCAACGTACCTTCCTCAAGGAGAAATTTGTCTGCTGAAAAGATAGAGCCTTGTGTTGAATCGGTAGCATAGGCATTGGCGAAGTTTTGGAGGAGTCACTATCCCTACATAATTATGGAGCAAATCAATCTCCCCAACCAATCCCGCCCTCGGGTGACTAAAGTAGTAGAGATCTATCTGTTCCAAATATCCTAAACTCTTAAAGTTCACTTCCGGACACCTCCAAATAAACGCACCGCTCTCCACGCGAGTCTGTTAGCTTTTGACAAACACTCAAAGAAATGAGATTGCAATCACAATGCTATTAGCCTCCCCGTCAGATGTTTCTGACATCAACATTAGCCGTCGAGTTTTTTTACCTAAAAAAGATTGATCACTTATCCTAAAGATCTGCATCTCGATTCAAAATTTTCCCATCTCCATCTACGAAAAGCGCTTGTGCGTAGAATTCACGTTTATCTAACTAGGCCTAATTTAATTACACCTGGTTTTCATGGGTTTCTCAAAGGTCACTCGGTCCATTCAGCAATTGGTAAAGTGCATCAGTTGTGTCAGGATAAAAGTCATCAGCTTGCTGTGGCTGTCCTTCTTGACTTTTCTGATGCGTTTGACCGGATCCTTATTCCCTTCGTTATCTCCTCTCTGTGGTCCCTTGGTTGGCCAGCGATAACTGCTAACATGGTGGATATTCCGCTGTATACAAAGAGGTTCTATTATGAAGACGACCCTGATGCACGTCAGTTCTACCTTATTACAGGTGTGCCTCAAGGTTCCCCACTTTCTACTATATTATATCTTGTTGCCTCCGTTGTTCTCTTCACAGCATTTAAACGTGATGAACATATAGTGGTATACGCTGATGATACCACGGCCATGTTTTTTGGACGCAGGTCTAAAGATGTAGTCTCGGACATCAGCCGCTTCTTTTTAAGATTAAAAGACCAGCTTTCTCCATCCAATCTTGTTTTATACTTCTACAAATATCAGTTGGTAGTCTTTCATAGCGCACCTGTGACAAAAAAGAAACTGATGAGACTAGCACTCACTGCACTCTCCTCTATTTTGTAGCATCAACCCTTCTGTATCATTACGAGTCGAGACAAATATCTGGGATTCATCGTTACGGTGAATTGGCCGTCGAAAGCTTGTCGGATTGATTTGAACGTATTCTGAAGATAGCTAGGTGGGCTCTAAAACGTCCCCAACCTATGTTTATGAATGGGAAAACCTAAGTGCGCCTCTGGGGTACTTGGGCTATCTCGGATTATTCTTCTTTTAAAGAGGACGTCCCCAAGAGCAAAGACTAAGGATTCTCAAGCTGCTCATCTCGAGATTACCAACCATAGTCCATCGCGACTGGATTCTTAGGAGGGTGAGCGACCGCGAATGGTTCAGACGAAAGGCGGCGCGTTAGTGCGGCCGGGGGCTCAGATCTCTCTAGACATGAGGCCATAATGATAAAAAGGAAGATAAAGGAAAATCTACGACTGGAATGGTCAATTGATTTAATTTGTGGTTTCTGCATGTTTTAATTTCTACATTTTTTATCAGTTATATAGTTATTTAACAAACCCCTTTATATTATAAGATTACAAGCGTTTATACTTGTTTATATTCGTTTGTGTTTTATAGCTTTTAATTTCTGATTAAGCCGTGACTTTGTTAGATTGTCCGTAAGATCACGTTTTAGCGGAGAGAACCCATGAGTAGCTTTGATGAGTATATCCTTAATAAAACACCTAGCAGTTTATAAGCCATCTGTAAATGTGTATCCAAACAATCGATCTTAAGAATAGATTAACGGCTACAAAGTTTATTTTGTGAGGATTCGTATGTTTCGAGGTAGTCGAGGTATACTTAAGCTAAATTGCATATGGATGAATAGCAAAATATGATTCCTCAAACCTAAGACTTCACCATAATTAACGAAAACGTTACATTTAGATTGGCTAAGTAACGATCAAACAGGCTTATAGTGATCCCTCTAAATCTAGTAAAATCCCTGACGTGTTAATATTATGATATTATGATAGTATATACAAATATTATGATATCTATTATAATATTTGTGAGTAAGTTAACAGACCAAGATAAATGAGATCAAATCACGCTGTGAGATTTATGTTTAGCCACGATCCTACAGCGCAAAGGCTCTGAACGATCAATTAAATGACAGCTCAATATCTTGACACTGAACTGATTATGACATGCATAATTGCATGCCACCTTTTGAACCATCGCGGTCATATCTAATGTAGACATAATCAGAAATGGCAAATCAGAATCTATAACATTGGAGCCTAAACAGTTAATGGAATACAAGAAAATTGGTATTTTTCTGACAAAAAGCAAATCTCATCAAGTTTAGACATGATGCTCTGGACGCTAGTATAAAAAATGCTAAGATTTCTACCTTGGGATGATTTTTGAATAGGAGCAGATATCGAATATATCGATTTAAGCGTAGATTCAATAACAGAATCCACTGCGAAGTGGCGTAGCATGTGAGTAATGTTAAATATTAGATACTAATAGTACCAAATGCACTCAAACTACTTGAAAATTCTAAATCTTGAGATTACGTTCTCCATATTTAAAAGGACTACCGAGTTCTTCCTCGCGACTTTTAAAACCGGTCGGACCGGTAGTTAAGATCGCGCAAAAATTGAAAACCTAAGCCTTTAAAATAAAAGGAATATTAAGTAGAGAATCTACTGAATCCTCAACTAAATACTACTTTCAGCAAATGAGGCTTTCTACTATCTTTAGTGATTTTGCCTATGCGGAAATTGAGATAATTCGCAAGGTAGAAAGTGTAGCCGAACTAGGACTAGATAGAATAAGATAAAAGATTGATCGCACCTTATCTAATCATCATTAAATCAATGTTGGTTATCAATTACCGAAGACTTGTAACGCTTGCTATGAGTATTGAGCGATAAGACACATATCAAAACGTAGCTGCGCGAGATTCTGGATAGCTAACAGCACTAAAATGTGTGCACACAGAATCTACGTTGGGGTGATCATAATAGTTTTGTGTTTCATAACTTAGATTACTATTAATATATCTAACGTTGTAAAAGCCAGAACATAGATCATCATCCAGGATTTTGCATAAGCATTTGCTGTTCCCATAGAATTGTCGTCTGCTCTGAAGTATTGCTCGAAACAGAATCAGTTGATGTTTACTATAACTTGTAGATATGGTAAATCACATTCACCTATAACTTGTAGATACTGATTTGAGTAAAGCCTTGTTACTCGGACCTATTCTAATTCATTCTAATATTCTCACAACAGTTTACTCAAATTAATGGGACGAATTCTCATCCCTGATAAGTCAGATTGTGAACCAATCGCTCCTGATTCGGAAAAAGTATTATAAGCACTGAATGAAAGTGTTCGATAATTTTATTCAATCATGCCGCGATAATACTCCCGATAAATTACAGTGCTTAATCAAATATTAAAGTGCATAGGTTTATGACTGTATAACAGAACAATCCGAATTTGATTCGACCATTACCATTCCTGGCAAGTTATTTATCAGTGAGAGTAATTTGATTTTTGCGAAATATAGCTTTTAAATAAGACGACAACAAGACTCGGAGAGTATCTACGAATATGTGCAAAGTTTGAATCCTCTCAGCCTACGTTGTGATTTCAAGGCCGTTTCAGCATAGGAGTATCGTGTAGAGTTAGAAATATATATATTTATTCATCAGTGAATTATCATCGAATTCGATTCGACAACGCATACTCGAAAATCAGATATTATCGTTGACCAAGGCTGTGGATTTAGTCAAATCTGTTGAATCGGTTTACCAGAATTCATTTATATAATAAATTATTTATAATATTATAATATTATATATAGTCATTTATATTATGTTTGCTTACCTACAACTTGAAGATATTGATTTGAGTAAAGTTTTGTTACTCTAACCTATTCTAAATCATTCTACTATTATCACAATAATAACAATTCGTAAGCGCAGAATCCACATATATACTCTCTGGTTAGTGAGGATTTTGATAGCTTGGATGTAACGGCAACGGTAGTCTATATTTCGCATTCGGATACGCTGCATAGGACCTCGTGGCTTTCATAGGTGGAAGATTCTGAATCAAACCGACAGCGGATACTGTTGGATTACTCGTTTGTTACACTCCAACTCACCTTTGTCTTTTTAGCTTTAGTCATTCAATTTATCAATTAGAACAATCAATTTTTTGTTCCTATAATATTAGCTTTTTAAATTTAAACATTTGAACATTTTTAAAAGCATTATGTAAGCTGAGTAAAATAATCCTGAGTTATTGAATTTGTGAATTAGTATGCTTGATTCCCTGTTTGAACTTAGTAAGTTCCAAGTTTTTCAAAATATAAAATTATGAGTATTTTTAAACTTGATATATCCCGTTTTTATAATTAAATTTATTCCATTAAGTAAATGATCAAACATTAACATCTTACATTTGTTTTATAGATAAGAAATCTCGTTGATTCCCGAAAGTATTATAACAAAAGTCTTTACTTTGAAAGTACTAAAGAAAAGTATATATTTGATCCAAGAACAGTCACTATCACAAATGATAAATTAATTAATAATTAATTGCGTCAAAAATATTGATGTTAACAGCATACGATAAGGTGTCAGAATGATATTTGTTCGATATATATATATATGATATATGATCAAACGTTAACCTCAAACATGTTTTACAGATAAATCTACAATAGAAATATACGAATATTAATTAATATTAATTAATCAATTAATGTAGTTTATAATTAATAAACACTTTGTCAACTTGTAGACCTGTTAGTTAAATCGTACTTTTCGTTACATATTTTGCCATTGCATTATATGGGTCAGCAAAGACCGATATATCAATTCAAATTAAAAACAACACGTGTTTATCATGCCACAAGTATTTTCGGATCAATAAATGCTTGAATGTAAAAACGCGATGATTTTTCTAAATTTATTATATCTTTTAAAGTAAAAAATTCACATCATACCTAACTCAATCTTAAATGGATTGCGCTATCAATCCTTACTATCAAGGAATTTAAAATTTTATAAACCGAATCAAGTTTTAAATGTTTGCATACAATAAACTAAAGTATATACACAAAACATGATAATGCAAATACATTTAACATAAATTTTAACTTTAGATTTCTTTTGATACCATTCATTTCCTTTGATATCTTAGAAAATATCCTTGACAATAAAAGTACATCACATATTTCGTAAGAAAATATTTTTATCAAATATTTTAATATACGTGACGTTAGAAGGAGCGTAGTTGTTATCTATCTATACTGTAACACAATTGTCACGTGAAAAAAAATGCCATTTTTATGTACGTTTATGTTCAAAAACATATCTGAAGCTACACATATAAAGATAAAAATTAAATACCAGATTGATAAATACGCATACTTTATTGTAAATTTCAAATATCATATGCTGAAGAAAGCTAGGTGAGCCCTGGAACAGGCTCAGCATCTGTCATTGAAAGGGAACACCCAGGTGCGCCTTTGGGGCACTTGGGCTTTCTCGGGATTAGTCTTCTTTTCGAGAAGACGTCCCCCAGAGCAAAGACTAAGGTTTTTTAAGCTCCTCGTATCACGTTTACCCAGCATAGTTTGCCTCGACTGGACTCTTCGGGGGGGATGAAAGACCCAGGGTGGTTCAGTCTGAAAGCGGCGTGTTGGATCGGTTGGGGGATCAGATCCCCCTGGATTTGAGGCCGTGATCATGGAAGAAGACTTCACTTGCAGTATTGTCTATTTCCTTTAATTTTCTGTAACGGACCTGTTATTTATTTATATTTCACCATGTTTTATTTTTTATTAAAATAATCTTTATTATTATTAATTATTAAATATCATTTTCTAAGTTTTTATGAAAAAAAAGCAAAAAGTAAAACGAGTCAAATTACTTCAAAACCGATAGTATTCCATTAACAAAAAAGTATAAAAGCATTCTCAATTGAGAATGCTAAAACATGATTTATACGTTCTAATACATTTTATTATCTGGCACTATAACTTATTCGAATACAGAGTACATTATATCCATAAAGATATCCCACTTAAATTTAAATTTAATTTTTATATTTTGTTTATTTTACGATTTTCTGTTTGATTTTATCTTTATAGTAACTCAGTTAAAAATATGAATATTTTAAAAACATCGATTCGTTTACTCAATCTTTGCGAACTTTGGCTAAGGATTACAACTTCCAAGCTGTAACAGCCGACTAGTAAATAAACGAATTCATAAGGGATACTTTTATACGCGGCATCCGCTCTGATTCGATAAGCAAGCGACTCCTCGAGTTCGATAAATTAGATCTTGATGAGGCAATTAGTATCACAAAATCATTAACTACTGCACAACAAAGTATCGAACTATATCACAGGAGAGCTGATTTTGGAATGGAAGAACGACACGAAATGGCATACATAGATACGAAAACGAAAGGAGGGGAAGAAACAAATTTGGAAAGTGAAGACTAGCCGAATAAAAATATGCAATGCCTAAACCGACCTGTTATCACACCAAATAGATACATCCACACTAACAACCGACATGTTTTTTCTGTGGAGGAAAACGACACCCACGAATTCGTTGACATGTTAACTCGGTAATTTGCCATAAATGTAGAAAAAGGGGGTATTATGCTCGTATGTGCTTCAACAAAGATCGAGACATCTTCACCTGTGTTGCCTTTCAACATTGATCGTGAATCCCAAAGTCTCAGCTCAAAACAGACATCTTTATACTTAACAGAAAACTGACTGCACTGGCTGACACTGGCAGTTCACACAACTTTATCGATAAACAAATAGCGAATTCTATTAAATTCAAAACTTATCAGACTGATACAAAAGTGTACTTAACCTCCGAAATTATCATAACGGTTTCAGAAAAGTGCATCGCTGATATACGACTGCGTTGCAATCAGTATTCGAAAGTAGAATTTTTCATTTTACTGATTCAGTGCACAGATGTCATACTCGACTTTCCGTCCCTCGAAATACACAAGACATTCATCATCGAATTTGGCGGTCCGTTAACTGACCTATAAAATCATTACTTCAGCAAAGGTTTCCATTGACACGTTAAAACATTTCAAAAACTTATCTACTGATATAACTCCTATTGCTACCAAAAGCCGAATATTCAGTTAAACAGATGAATCGTTTATTCAAAAGGAAATCCAGCACATGTTTGACAATGACATTATTGAACCGAGTATGTCACCGTGGAGAGCACAAGTAGTCATCGTTTCGGGATAAACAGGTATGAAGCGTCTTGTTGCTGACTTCTCCTGAACAATAAATCGATATACCTATCTGGACCCATATCCACTACCGAAAATTGCAGAACTTGCAAACGAAATTTCTAAAAATCGTTATTATTCACTGGAAGATCTTGAAGAGGCTGATTATCAGATCGAAATTAATTCGCAAGAACGACATTTTTCTGCATTCGAGGCTACTGGTCGATTATACCTATTTAATTTTTTTTATAAAAGCCACGAACGTTGTATCGTGTTTTCAAAGATATATTAACGAATTCATTGGTACCATCAAGTTACAAGGTTTTATTCTTACCTAGATAATATTATCATTTGCGAAAAATCAAGATCGGCGCATGATTGCAATCTTAAAAGAGCTTTGGAAAAATTTGGCCTTAAAATAATAGACAATCCGTATACGGTGTTACACAAATACGAACACTGGGTTATGAAATATCATTAAATACACTAAACCCGATCCAAATAGACTTGTGGCTTTCAGAAATCTAAAAACACCGCATGACATGATTACAATGAGAAGATTATTTTCCTACTATAGTAAGTGGATTAAAAACTTCGCAGCAAAAATTTCTCTGTTAACTAAATCTCACATAATATTTTCGTTAGGTAAAGAAAGACAAGTAGCCATAATATCAATCAAGAACGATATCATCAACGCGTGCATCTATATCATCGATGATCGTGTATACTTCTGTGTTGAAACAGACGACTCGAAGAATGCAATTGGAGCTACTTTATTTCAAAACAAAAGACCAGTAGCCTTCTTTTCGCGAGCATTAAGCATCTATGAAAAACGTCATCACATCTTTGATAAGGAAGTGTACGCCATAATTGAAGCGCTAAGAACTTGGAAACATTTTCTTGATACCCGAATGTTCAAAATTATTACGGACAAAAAGTCAGTTGAGTTTATGCTAGATAATAAATGACGCGGAAAAATTAAAAATGATAAAGTTAAAAAATGACTAGTTAAAATATTGTCTTGATTGTTAAATACTTAAATTCCAGATTATTAATGTCAGTTCAAGATTATTCCTGCCAGTTCCATATTATTCCTGTCAGTTCCAGATTATTCCTGTCAGTTTCAGATTATTACTGTCAGTTCCAGATTATTCCTGTCAGTTCCAGATTATTCCTGTCAGTTCCAGATTATTCCTGTCAGTTCCAGATTATTCCTGTCAGTTCCGCTCGCTACGCTCGCGGATTGGGCACAATGTCTCGATAAAAGGTCATGCCTAAAAAAACGCGTTCTCAGATCCCTGTTCCTGATCAAGCATATTCCACATCGGAATGCAATGATGGTTATACCAGTTTTAAAGTCGAATGCGATTCCAAAGATTGTGATGTATGGACACTTGTTCGTGTTAAAATATCCGACCGCTCGGTGTATAAACGTAAACAGTTCACATGCGGTTTTTGTACATTAGTACGACTACAGTTATCCTGCTCCTCTACTTCTGTATCACACACGATCACTTAGACCAATTCTGCTTAAGACGTTTCCCTCACATCAACACCTGACTTCGCATCTTATAATCCTATTATTGAACCTACTCTATCACACTCTCCTCGTTCAACTACGAACCAAACTTCCATTCATCTTCCTCATTCTAACAATGCTAACGGTAAAGCTTTTCATTTCGTACCTACTCTTTTCTATTCCTCCCCCAATCTAAATCGCTCCTGTATTCTTTATTCGTTCAACCAAATCCACTAAATCCAATCATCTCAGTCCTCAACTCTTAAAAATCGTTTTCCGACATAGTTCACATGCCTCTTCAGTACTCTCCCAACGTTTTAAACTTCTTACCACTTCATCTACTTGTCGTATCTTTCCTGACCGCTCTACTTATGATATTGCCCAGCTCAATTTAGCTCGCATTGAGAAACATCGACGTGAAAGAAACGGTGAGTTATCTCTATCAATCCGTAAAATAAACGGAAATTTTCACGTCCTACGCACGATGCCAAAAATCCGATGGCGTCCCGTTTCTCTAACCAGTCTTCTTTGCTAGTCGATCTCGCTCCTGAACATACTTTTCGTCTTAGTCTTTTTAACGCTCGCTCCATTCTTCATAAAGCTGATCTGCTCTTTGATATCTTCGATCAATCATCTATAGATATTTTCTGTATTACCGAAACCTGGCACTCTGACTCTGGCGATCTTGCTATTCGTCGTCTATGTCACACTGGTTGTTCTTTAGTTCTTTTGTCCTAATCTCCGTGATTCCTACTTTTCTCTACGCTGTTCACATCTCATTCTTATACGGACTAGACGTGCTCTCTTTTGGCGAAATCAACTCGAGTCATCTTCCAACTCTAAATCTCATTGGAAAATCTTGAACTCAATTCTTTCACGATCATCTACCCCTTGTAATATAAACCCTGATGAATTTTCTTCTTATCTACAAACTAAGCTATCTAATTTACTTTCTCGACTACCCATAGCCCCCTTGTACCCACTCTTCTCTTAAAATACTTCCCTCCCAGAGCTATTTCACCTTCTCGCTTCGTCTGATGAAGTTTCTTTGGTTCTGCTGTAATTACCTAATAAAACCTCTCTGTTTGGCCCAATTCCCACTCACTTGCTTAAAAATATCTGCTCCTCTATATCACCCTTCTTAGGGTGAGCTATCTCACCCTAGGAAGGGTGAGATAGCTTCCTAGGCAGAGCTATCTCACTTAGGAAGGGTGAGATATCTCACCCTTCCTGTTGAACAACTACATTGTTCAACTCGTCCATCCGTAGCCGTACATTTCCTTCCATCTGGAAATGCGCCATTGCTCGTCCTCTCATCAAAAAGCAATCTATCGACTCTTCACTACCATCTTCGTACCGTCCTATTTCACTTTTCCCAACTCTTTCTAAACTCCTTGAGCGTCTCGTTCTTAAGCAAGTTAATACATATCTCTATTCCTTCAACTTATTTCCTCCCTTCCAAGCCGCTTTTCGCTCTAATTACTCTACCGAAATTGCATGTCTTAAAGTTTATAACGACTTACTCATATCGCGCGATCATAAATTATGTAGTGTCATAGTTTCTCTTGATCTATCGTCTGCTTTTGACATCGTCGATCACTCGATTTTTCTCCGTCGCCTTTGTCATGATTATGGCTTCTCTTTACCCAATGTATAATGATTTTCTTCATATCTATCAAGCCGTACATTTCGCGTCTATTCTAACACTTCTCTCTCCCATCCTTCGTCCATCCCGTCCAGTGTTCCGCAAGGCCCCGTATTAGGCCCTATGTTTTTCTCTCTTCTTCTTGGTGATTTGTCTTCGATTTCTCATAAATTTAACTTCCATGTTATGCAATATGCTGATGACATTATCATCTATGCTCATGCACCTGTTTATCGTATTCACGATCTTAGTGTTTCTGCTTCCGACTGTCTTGTCTCAATTTCCAATCATCTTTCTTCCCTTCGCCTTTCTCTGAATCCTGATAAATCCAAATTTTGTGGATCTTACCTCGACGCCTCGGCTTCGAACCTCCCTCCGTATCATTAAATTCTACAATTCTTCCTATCGTTGATAATCTCGTTTTCCTAGGCTTCCATTTTGACAACCGACTGTCACTTAAACCTTTCGTCAGAGATAAAGTACGCTCATCATCCTTGATTCTCCGCAGCCTCCGTCAAATTCGTAGATTGATCGATTTTCCTTCATGTGCGACTCTTATATCTTCTCTCATTTTCTCAAGACTTGATTACTGTCTAAGTATATGTTCCAACTCACCTAAATCCACTCTTCTTCCTTTACAACGCGTAATAAACGCAGCCGTCCGAGTTCTCCTCCGTCTTCGTCGTTTTGATAATACATCCCACCATCTTGTTTCTCTCGATTTGGCTACCATTTACTGTCGTGTTCAAATTCGTCTTCCTATCATTTCTTTTCGCCTTATAACTTCTCACAACCCTTCATTTCTCAACCTTCCTTTTCTCGACAATTCTCGTCATATGTACTGTGCTCTTCGTTCCCGTAATTTCCTTCTTTTACATGTCCCAAACTATTCTACCTCTTCTGGCTTCCGCTCGTTCGTTGTTGCTGATTCTCTCTCGTGGAATCATCAGCCCATTCATATCCGCCAATCAACATCAATGCCGTGCTTCAAACTCCAAATCCAATTCCATTTCAACAATTAACTAATTAATCTGTGACTTGTGCTGTTCTTTTTCTTTTTTTGTTAGTGGTCATGTAAGCGTGCAGTTGGCACGCATTGGCCACGTTAAATAAATTATTATTGATTGATTGAAAATCGCTCGCTGGAAAATTGACTTTTCAGGCTTCCCTTATAAGGTAGAATACAAACAAACCTGGATCAAAAAACTTATCGGCTGACGTTATGTGGCGAGATGTATGTGAATCTTTAAGTCATCTGACTAGCATGAAAATAGTTCACAAGCGACTACTACATCATGGGATAACAAGAATGTTACATTTTGTCCGAAGCAAGAATCTTCCATATTCAGTCGAAGATGTACGATTGATTACCGCAAATTGTAAAATCTGTAGTCGAATAAAGCCCAGATTTTATAAGTCTGAATACAATATTCATCTTAACAAAGCCACTTCTCTGGAAAGAATATCAGTTGATTTTAAAGGTCCATTACCAAAGTCGATTCAAGATAGCACTTACATATTCACAGCAATAGATGAATTTAGCCGTTACCCATTTCCATTTGCCGTTATAGATACTTTCTCTGAAACTGCCAAGGCATGCATTCAGATTATCGTGTGTTTATGCTGATGTTTTTAACAGTATATACATTTTAATCAAGGGACCGCTTTTCGACTGTTCAAGAAGAATCTGTCAAAATGCATAACGTGTCAACTCAACATCTCGCTTACGAGGGCGAAATCGAAAATAAAGAAGATTCGACAAGTGTTGAAAACCAAGAGTAGACCCATTGATCAAAGCAAGGTACCGAAAGTCTTTGACAACACTAACGTTGACAATAACTTAAATCTATGATTACGCGACATATACGACATTCAAATAACAACTTTAAAGGCATTCACGAATTCTCCAGTGCTTCGAAGATCTGAAAGGATACGGAGAATACCAGGTCGACATACAGACTAGAGACAAAAAGAAAACAGAATAAGTGGAGAAGAAAGTCATATTTATTAACTTTCATTTTACATTTCTTGTATATTGTTAAAACCTTTTTTTACATGCTTCAGATATATCGTGTTGAAAAAAGACCTCATTGGTTATGTCTGATCGCTATAACGTTGAAATATAGCATACAGCCACATCTAATAATACAGATTTTCTTAATACAAAAACAGGTTAACATAACTTAAGAAGGATAAATAAGTTATAAATAAAAAAGTGAAATAAGACAAATGAAATCTTCATAATCTTCATAATCTTCGTAAGCATTATGCAGGCCTTAAATCCGCAGGCATCTGATCCCCCAACCAATCCAACACGCCGCTTTCCGATTGAACCACTAGGTCTTTCCCCCCCGAAGAATCCAATCGGTGCGGACGATGTTGGGAAAACGAGAGACAATGAGCTTTACGAACCTTAGTATTTGCTCTGGGGGCGTCCTCTGGAGAAGAAGACTAATCCAGAAATAGGCCAGGTGCACCAAAGGTGCACTTGGGTTTTCCCATTCAACGACAGATGCTGGGCCCGTTTCAGGGCCCGCCTAGCTCTCTTCAGGATACGTTTGAGTCTATCCAGGTCGGTTTTTGCCGACAAGTTCACCGAAACGGTGAACCCCAAATGTTTTACTCGACTTGTGAAAGTAGGGAGTGGTTCAGAGGCAAATATGGAGGAGAGCGCAGAGAGTGCTAGTCTCTTAAGTTTTTGCTTCGTCGCAGGGTAGCCATGAAGGACAACCACCTGCGATTTAGCGGAGTTTAGAACAAGGTTGAACCTAGGCAACTGGTCTTTTAAACTTAAAAAGAAGCGACTGATGTCCGAGACTACATCTTTGACCCTGTGTCCAGAGAACAGGGCAGTGGTATCATAAGCGTACACCACTAGACGTTGTTCGCATTTAAATATTTTGAAAAGATTGATGGAGGTA
The DNA here is from genome assembly GCA_012934845.2 of Pomphorhynchus laevis. NCBI lineage: Eukaryota > Metazoa > Acanthocephala > Palaeacanthocephala > Echinorhynchida > Pomphorhynchidae > Pomphorhynchus > Pomphorhynchus laevis. The sequence continues at coordinate 11,582 of WNNJ02002911.1, read as the reverse complement.
TCAAGATATAAGATAGGAGAGAGGGGAGCCTGGAGGCACACTCGTAATAGGGTAGAACTGACGCGCATCAGGGTCGTCATCATAATAAAATCGCTTGGTGTACAGCAGTATCTTACCCTGTTAACAATTCTCGCAGGCAACCCGGGGGACCTGAGAGAAGAGATAACAATGGGAATGGAGATGCGGTCAAATGCAGCGGAAAAATCAAGCAAAACAGCCACAGCTAGCTGATGACTGTTCTGACAAAACCGATACACTTCACCAACTGCTGAATGGACCGAGCGACCTTTGACAAACCCATGGAAACCGGGTGGGATTAAATTTCACCTAATCAGATGATCGCGGATTCTACTCGCAAGCGCTTTTTCGTAGATCGAGATGAGGGAATTTTGAATCGAGATGGGCCGCATGTCTTTAGGACAAGAGACCGGAAACTTTTTAGGAATAAAAATTCTTTTGCTAATATTGATGCCGACCACATCGGATGGGGTGGCTAATAGCATTGTGACGGCCACCTCCCTTCTTGAATATGGTGCGCCAGTATTCATTCGAGAGGGTCTGTCTAGCAGAGGAAGAGAGATTAGGGAGGTTCAGCAGTTAGCTAGGATCTTGAGTTTTGTCGGAGTGGGACTGAAAATGCGAACTTTATAGGTTGTCGAAAGCAACGCGATAGCTTGCGAAGAGAGGTGGGAATTAAATTTGGTTAAACTCTCATTATCAATTCGGGGGAAGCGTTGGATAGCTGCCCGGAAGAAAGCCACTCTGATAGGGTCAAAGTGGAATCTTCTACAAAGCAGCGTATCCTCTTCTATCCGCCAGCGAATTAGATCATGAGAGGTGGACAGAAGTTGTCGCGACTGCTCCGTGCAGAAGGATTTTAACAGCCACCTCTCGATGAGCAGTAATTGGTCGAGGAGATAATTCGTTAATGTGCAATTAAAGGAGGGTGCCGATGGTTTATGAATAAGATAACCGTTCCTGGCTCTGCGGATAACTGCATTAATCCAACAACCAGTTCTGTCGTTGAAGTCACCTAGTACCATGTCATAGCCACCATTGATAATACCATCCAGGAGGTCACGGTTCTTGTGAATCTCTTCTGGACGAATGTAGACGTTGGCTAGACTGAGGCGTTTATCGTTCTTAACGAGTAAAACTACTAAACAAGACAGGGCAGGACAAGAGTAATTTAGCAAGAGGGAAGACCTTAAAGAGCATTTAACTAAGGTCAAGAGTCCTTGAGATGAAGAGGAGTGAGGTGGGGTTATGTACAATGTATAGTGGGAATATTCATGCTTAGGGATAAATCGAGTAATGTCCTGGGGGAGACGGATAGACCGCGTCTCCTGAAGGACTATAACATCTGCGTCTCTACCAGATAAAAGTCTTAGGACAGGAGCACCTCTCGAATTCCACTGAAGAATATTCAGTGAAAAAGGCTCAGGTTTACTCACTATAGTGTTAAATTAGTTGGAAGGGGGATGCCAACCTAGACAGAGCTAGGTGCAGGATGATTACACCCTGCCACTAGCCCCGTCCAGGGTCGTACCCCCAGGGCAATATCTTCATTTCCCTGTGAGGCATTCATACTTAGCAGCTTCCCAATCTTTATCGGCGGAATGGGTCGTGCAGTACCGATTTTTTTCATCCCCGCTTTTTGGTTTGGGGGGTCTTTAATAACTCATCTGGCACTGGGGCCTCCGTGGGTGTACCCACGAGTGAAGAGACCAGTGCTATCAAGAAAGCCTGAAGCTCACTGATAATTGACTTCCGTTGATTGGCCAGCAAATGAATAATATCGATGTTCGACATGCGTTCGGGTTGAGCTGCTGCAGCAGAATATGATTTTGCAGGAGGCGGGTAAATCGTTGTCTGTAGGCACGGAACGAAAGGCGCTTTTTAGACCAGGCGGGGTGCCCTGCTCCACAGTTGACGCATGCAGCGGGGGATAGACATTTTTCACTTTTGATCATGTGCGGGCAATCCCCCTTGCCACACACTCCACAAGTTAGTGATCGAGAGCGGGAAGACGACCAATGCACCCAGCCATGGCATTTCTGACAGTGGGGTAAGTGAGGGTGTCCTCACTAATCATAACAAATTTTAAATTTAAACCCATAAATGGGTTAATAGCTGCTGAAGCACGAAGATGCCCATTATCTAATTCAGCTTCGGCAAAGGCTACTGGGAGAGGGTCCCCCTTACCCAGTACCTGCCTAATGGTCGATAATTTATATTGTTCCTTGAGCTGCTCTACATCATTTTCAGAAATAAAGGAAGGATAATTCGAGATCTTCACACTACACTTCAACGGCAATAGGGAAATCGTCCCCAATGTCGATACGTTAGTATTGAAATATTTATAGAAGTCCTCAAGAATTGCAGCGTTTGTTAATGACACCCTGAGGGAGTTCTCAAGGGTTTTTACTGAATTAAATAGAACTCTATTCTTGTTGCCAAAGGCAAAATCACGTAGAAACGTACCAAAAAGTGCATGTTTTTGTATAGGTTTAGATGAATGAATTACGCATAAATGCGCTAATTTAACAACAGGAGGGAGGTACTCCTCCTCCACGTTTTTTGAGACAAAAATATTACTAACCTGGTTCTATCCAAAGTCATTACCAAAAGAATTGCATACTATACCTTGCAAATCTGCAGATTTTGCTGAAAAATTACTAAATTCCAAACTCTTTGAAACCTCCGACATGTTAACGCTCGGTAATTTCGTTACAATTTTGTAATTTAAAAAACAGCCACATCTAATCATGTTTATCGAAATATAAATAGTGAAAAAAAATATTTTTTGAAAATTAAAATTATTTTTATTAGAAAATGTTGAATAAAAAATATTTTTATTTTAAATGCTGTATTTTTCAAAATATTACCTATAATTTCTATATTGATATAGCTAAATGGATAAAGGTTAGATCGTCCTATCTATCGTATAAGATTTCGCCGATTCGATAAAAACTCCAGCGATATGCCTACAAATAGTCCGATAATATTTTTAGAAATTTACTTATAAACGAATCACAAAACGTATGCATACTTGTCTTAAACGAGTCAAGATTTATTCACGTTAACGATAATATTGTGTTGGAGTGTGATTAGACGACAAGTATTTAAAATATCATGCTGATATAAATCGTAATGGTTTGTTTGAGTAGGAGTGAGCGAATCTTAGTAAAAAATTTATTTACAATCACATGGCAAGATTGCACTACTTGCAAAGTTCATGCTATACATTCACATATCACAAATCGAATAAAATTTAATTTATTTATCCAAATACATGTCAAAGCCAAAAGGCTATTCAGTCATAGTCCAAAAAAGAAAACAAAAAGCAAATAGTCAATCAACGGAGTTAAATAGGATAGTTAAACAGAGGTGCTAAATGGCGGTATTGTTCACGTATCCATTTGCTGCATCGTGATTTAAACGTGATTAAGCTATGGCAGCAACGACTTCCTCTGACAGCGAATTCCACGTGTTAATTCCCCTCCTCGACAGTCTGGATATTTTCGATAATCTGTCAAATCAATATTTATACAAAACTCTAATATGTCCCAAAACCTACCTACATAACTTATATATTTGGGATACCCCCTCGCACAATTCGACATGTGCCATAGACAAAGCATTTACAAATCTATGAACCTCTCACGTACCGACAACATTCCATAGGTCTAAGACGTACATGATAATCACTATCACCTAAACCAACATAGAGTCTTAAACTACGCCTAAGAATAAATTCCAGGTCTAATAGTTCTCGTTTGGTGACAAGAAAATAAGCCTGAATGCAGTATTCCAAGTGTGATCGGACGAGGGAGGTGAATAACCTCTTGAACATTCGACAGCTTAACCTGAAGAATGCATAAGGACACATTTTTCAACATTTAACCGTAATCCAGTAGATTCGCATCAGTTGGACAGACTTCAGATCATTTTGTAACGATACTCGATCAGCAGCATTTCTAATGATCGACCAAATATTAAGATCGTCTGCAAAAGCAAGATTAGAACATTATATGGGGAGTAGATAATCATTTTTAAGATTATATAGAGCAGTGGGCCAATGACTTATTCTTGCGGCACTCCAGAATAAACATTCATCGAGTCAGAAAGCACACATCCTACACAAACTCTAAAAGACATATTCTATAGAAATCGCCTGACATACTCACAAATATATGAATGCACTCCATAGTGATACAGCACGGAGACTATACCGTCAACTATTAAATGCTTTCGAAAAGTCAAAGAAAACTATGTACCTGAAACCCAGCACTCAGAGCATCTGCCTATTTTTCACGTGCAGTTAGTAGATTAGTTAAGCATGAACGTTTAATCTTGAAATCATGTTGAGAATCAACCAATATGTGATTACAGTTCAAATGCGCCCTGATTCTACTGGCGATAAGTCTTTCTATAAGTTTGCAGAATACAGTGGTCAAACTGATGTGCAGAAATTTTGTACAAAAGCTAACAGGATGCTTTTTGGGAATGGTACTACAATTGCACATTTCCAACTGTCAGTAATCCAAGATATGTCCAAGCTATATCTGAGAAACAGAGTTAAATCAGTACACAGTACGTTAGCTAGGGTTTTGATGATGAAGGGGGCAATTTGTTTTACACAACGTGAGAATTAAATATTAATTTTAGAAACAATATAAAGTATACGATGGATATGAATTTTTATATAAATTTAATAAATAAGGAAACGAGCAAAGCTGAGCGAAATACGCCTGTTGTTGTTAAAGTTATTCGCCACTCATAGAATGACTGGGATTGTGTGGAAAACATTGTGATTTATGTTTTCTCTATATATAACGGCAACGGTGCGTTAGTAGTCAGGGTGGATATAATTGGAAGTCATGAGAGAAGGAATATGTAGCTGGTTTTCAATGCGAAAGTCACCTTGTGTGACCTAGCAAATATTCAACATTTAACCGTAATCCAGTAGATTCGCATCAGTTGGGCAGACTTCAGATCATTTTGTAACGATACTCGATCAGCAGAATTTCTAATGATCGACCAAATATTTAGATCGTCTGCAAAAGCAAGATTAGAACATGATATGCGGAATAGATAATCATTTTTAAGATTATATAAAGCAGTGGGCACTTCAAAAAATATTTACAGCTTAAACACACAAGATTAATATACACAAACCTAAAAAAACTAAAAAACCTAAAGAAGAACCTAAATTGGAAGAACCTAAACCTAAAAACCTATACCAGAAGAACCTACACAATCTTTATTGAAATCTACACAATAGACTTTACTCTGATGAAGTCTGAATATACATACATATAATGGTCAAACAGAGGAAGACTACAATGCGAGGTGATGCTGCCAAGTTCGTGGATTTTCAGGTTCGGTGTTCATGTGAAGATTGTCATGTGTGGGCAAGTGTTTCAGTTCCCGGGGAAAAGAAAACAGCTCTGTCTAATGCATCTTTCTACTGCGGGTACTGCTGCGCATCTTTGATAAATGATTTGAAGACGGAATCTACCCCCTTGGTTGTCGGTCAGTCGAGTTGTAATTCTCTTGGACCCATATCAGCTCCACCAATTCCAAAAAGCATAAGTGCCGGTCAAAGTAAGAAAGTTCTTATTTCCAAATCTACTAAAAATGTTGAAAATTCCAGTCATAGTGATGGAAGCTATTCTAACTATATATATCCCTCCTCAAGTCTTAGGACGTCCAGAGTGTGAGATTTATATTGACGCAGGTACTTGGTTCTTGCAATGTGGATATTGTCAAACGTGTTAAACTCGTTGCATTATTTCGACTGGGTAAGCGTGATACACTTAGTAATAGGCCGCGTTTACTCAAGGCCGTATTTAGAGAGCAGTCGCATGCTGAGTTAATTCTTCGGAATTCATATCGTTTAAAAGGATCCCATGTTAGTCTCTTAAAAGATCTTGACGCTCTTCAAAGAGAGAAATTGTCTCAAGCTAAGAAAGAATTTGCATCTCGTGTTGCACTTGGTGAGAGCAATCTATGTGTGCAAAATTTTCAAGTAGTGAGGCGACGCATTCGAATCAGTTGGTCCCCACTAGATGTATCGCCTCTCGTGAATGTGGAGGGTTTTGGCAAGGTCTTACAGCATATAAGTGCCTAGCTGATTTGGGATCTGAAGTGTGTCAGATTGCTAGAGATGATATTATTACTCGCACTGGTGTGAATAAAAGTCATAGTATATTTTATTGTAATGTTCGGAGCTTGTTACAGAAAGTCGATGAGCTAAAGTTTAGGATCGAGTTGTTAATCCAATTATAGTTGGTATTACAGAATCTTAACTTAATTGTGATGTATCCGATGCTGAGGTATCCATCCCAGGCTATTCTTTGTTCCGTAGTGATCGGATAGGGGGTAGGGGTAATGGCGTAGCTCTCTTTATGAGAGACGAAGTTAATGTGCGCGTTTTGAGTAAGTCGTCTATTGATAGAGTTGAGAGTTTGTGGTGTCAGGTGAAGTTTGATAACAGCTTACCCATCATACTGGGTCTTGTGTATCGTGCTCCTAAGGCAATATCTAAGAAACTCATTGAAGAGATAGAGTTGTATACGCGAGGAGATTGTGATACTGTGATAATTGGGGATCTGAATATGCCATATGTTGAATGGACTTCGAATACGGTTATTCCTACTTGTGATAGTGAATCTTGTGACCTTATGGAGTGTTTTGCTTATTGTGGTCTTGCTCAATTTGTTGATGTACATACTCGCTTTTCAAGTTGTAGTTCTTCCCTTCTTGATCTTTGCCTATCGACAAACAGTCAATTAATCAGTAGTATCCAATATGATTCTCCTGTTGGTTTGTCTGATCACTGTGTAGTTAAAGTTTTGCTAAATATACAAATGAGGGTGTTTCATCATGCTCGGTACAAACGTCAGATTAATGTTTTTCGGGCGAACTATGATGTTATTACATCAAAGCTGCATAGAGTAAGTTGGCCTGATCCGGCTGTTGTCGGAGTTGACGAGGCCTGGGATCATTTTCGCGTGACGCTTTATTCTCTAATGGTAAAATTCTCACCTTTGAAGTCTAAGACTAGTCGGAAAAGCGCTTGTTGGTTTGATAATGAGCTGGCTACTGCGATGAAGGCTCGTGACTTCAGTTTCAAATGCTTTAAGGGTGGGTTTTGTGAATATGGTGTTTATAAGCAGGCGAGAAATTTCTTCAATTCTTTAAAGCGACATAAGCGCTATTTATTTGAAAATGGTCTAGCTCATAGTTGTAGACATGATCCCAAAGCTCTCTTTCTATATGTGAATAGTAGTAGGAACGCTAATAAAACAATTGGCCAATATTTTGATAGCTTTATTGAAGACGGCCTTGCTGAGATGTTCTCAAGGCATTTTTACTTGTACAAAGAGACCACAAACGAGTATTCTGAACCTATCCAGAACAGTGAGACGATAAGAGGTGCTAGTGTTTCATATCCTAGTTTATACATAGCTAATTTGATAACTCCTGAGAAAGTTTTAGCTGAACTGCATCGTCTTAAAGAGACAAACTCCAAAGGTGCTGATTTGTTACCTTCGATATATCTTCGTCGAATAGCAGACTCAATATATGCACCACTTTGTAACATATTTCGACAATCTATTATTGATACGACTCTTCCAAAAGAGTGGAAACAATCGATCATTCACCCCATCTTCAAGAAGGGTGATAAATCTTCAGTAGACAATTATAGACCAGTAAGTATTACTTGCTTATGTTGTAGAATGTTAGAGCGAATTATACATGGTTATATGGTTAAGTTTTATAGTGAGAATAATGTAATAGCTTCTGAGCAACATGGTTTCCGTAAGGGTTATTCGACAGTTACTAATCTACTCGCAGCCCATCTTGATTGGTCAGCTAATAAAGACGTATCCATTGCTACTGACATCCTATTCTTCGATTTCTCGAAGGCATTTTACAGAGTAGACCATAGATTCCTCCTAAATAAACTAGAGAAAAGTGGCATTCCATTTTTGCTTGTTAGATGGATTGAATCGTTTTTAAGCAATCGTAGTTATTGTGTGCATGTAGATAATTTTTACCCTTCTTCGCGGTCATTTAATATAGGGGTGCCTCAAGGTTCAGTATTGGGTCCATTGTTATTTAGTGTCTACATCAACGATATCCCAGAATTTATTGATTCTCGGATGCTTTTATATGCAGACGATTTGAAAATCTGGCGGCAATTCGTTCACCCAATGATATAGTTAAACTGCAACGGGATATCGATGAAGTCGAAAATTGGGCTCTGCTCAATAGGTTGATTGTAAATATATCAAAATGCAAACATTTACTTTTTCGTGGCGGAAATGCTCAATCTTTAGTTAATTATAGCTTTCAAAGCAGTGATATAGAACGAGTGAGCAAATATAAGGACTTGGGAGTGTGGATAAACAGTGATTTGAGTACCGTCACACATACTGAACATGCTTGTTCAAATGCGTTGGGGATAATCGGTCAACTTTGACGCACTTTCATTGCACTCAATCAATTTGCCCTACGTCCGCTAATCGTTGCTCATGTGTTGAGCCGTCTTCTATATGCTGCGCCGTGTGTGTATCCCCAAAATTCAAAAGAACATATTAGTTCAGAGAGGGTACTTCATAGAGCTACCAAGCTAGCACCGCAACTGAAATTTTTGTCGTACCCTGATCGATTAAAAGCACTTAGACTGGAGACTGTCACGTGGACCCGCCGGTACATCGATATGAGTTTGGTCTGGCAAATTCTTAATGATTTGGATCATCCACTTCGAGATTGTCTTCATTTGCGCTCATCCAATATCCTCCGAGGCCATGGTTTAACCCTGCGACGTGAAAGGATAAGAAAATCACGAGCTGTCCAATTTGATCGGCGAGTTGTATCTCTGTGGAATAGGCTTGGAGAGTCAACAGTGTGCAGTAGCAATATCAACGAATTCAAAAAGAAATTACGGATGGAGGATGCCATGGGGAAAGCTGCTTTTCCGTATTTGTGATACTTTTATTATATTTTCTTTTTTTCTGCAGTGAACCAGCCAATTAAGCCATGCTTTTATGTGCTGTTGAAACATTAATAATAATATCGAAACTCACAGGCATATCCGGATACGTCATTATGACATATTATATCTTTGTTTCGAGCACTCATCACATACAATGGCTATGCATTTTTAGAATTGTTTGATAATTTTTTTGAATAGAAATCCAATTTTCATTTTACTAAGAGTTTGTATTTTATGATACCTTTTAAAATGCTATGCATTTTAAAGTAATTCTTTAGCTTATGATATCAGCAGTCTTAAATAAGTTTCTTTCTAGTTTATATTATTGAAGGAATAAATTTTATTTAGATTGTTATACCTAATTCCATGACCGGTGGTCAGAACAGTGTTCACCAATTTCGATTTTTGATGGTTGTGTATAAGAGCTTTTAATGTTCATTAATACGAGCAGTGATATTTATCACCGTTTATCCGGTGTATCACATTCACAGCATTAAACTTTATATACCTTTCCCAATCCATGAAATGCGAGTAAACGATAAGATATTGTTGTCCTTAATTATATTATTGTATGTTTAACACAACGTGAGAATTAAATATCAATTTTAGAAACAATATAAAGTATACGATGGATATGAATTTTTATATAAATTTAATCAATAAGAAAACGAATTTTAATATTAGCTCGAAACTTGACTATACTACTACAGAATTCACAAAAAAATGATAATTTTAGTATGCGAACTGTGAGTAGTGCCACAAGTTACATGCATATAACCTTCAGTGTCCAGCGATAAACCATAATCTGACCACTTTATACTTACCCAAAATCTAACTAATCAGCTTCTCCCTCTCGATTCTTGCCTACCTTCAATCGACCGTGGAAATTTCTCAATCTTACTTTATTTCGATCTGCTATTCTTATCTCTGCTTTTGTTTCGCCTAATTCACTTTCCACTTCCGTTGATTTTATATCCTCTCTATTTGACTCTAAGCTCACAACAATTCTCGACTATTACCTCGCCGATTACACACTCGTAATTGTTCTCGAAGGACACCATGGCTTGATTCTGAATTTATAATTTCTAAGTGCCGCATGCGCCACGCTTTCCTCAAACTAGATTCTACTTCTGTATCCTCGGAGTATCGTGATGACTTCCTAAATATTCGCCGTTCCTATTAATCTCTGTTACGAAGTAAGTGCACACTCTTCTGGCAGAATAAACTCATTTCTTCGGGCCCAAAGTCTACTTGCACACATTAGAATCAATCCTTTTACGTTCTTCAACAATTAGTAACATCAATTCAAACTTGTTTTCTTCTTATCTGGTAATATTTTCTAAATCTGATAATACTCTATCACTAGATAAAAATCTGTGTAGCGTCATAATCTCCCTCGATCTCTCATCTGTATTCGACATTATATTCGTCAATCATTATATTCTTCTCTATAGGCTCAGTCATGACTATTGATTCTCTAAATCCGCTGTAGCCTGGTTTTCCTCTTATTTATCTGATTGATCTTTCATTGTTTCTTAACCGTCTTCGCTCACACACGGTGCTTCTCAAGGCGCAATACTAGGCCTCATTATTTTCTCCATTCTTCTCGGTGATCTCTTTACAATAACAGAACACAATTTTCATGTTGTGCAATATGCCGATGGCATTCTCCTATACTTTTATGTACCCTCTTCACAAATCGATGATCTTGCATCCACTTCCTTCGCTTGCCTTTTATCCGTGTTCCACCACCTTTCTTCGCCTCACCTATTACTCAATCTTGCAAAGTTCAAAATCATGGAATAATTCCCTCTCACCTCAACATTACTCTACCTACCGTATATATCTACTCAACCATTCTTTATGTCGTTAATGATATCGTATTCATCGGTGTCCATGCTAAAACTCTGCTAAAACTACTCTCCAATCTCCTCAACGTATTGTAAAATTTGCAGCTCGCGTTCTCTTAACTTTTCGCTGTTTTGATCACATATCTCAATATATTTTCAATATCTCGTGGCTTCGCCCAATTAGCCATCGTACCCAGTTTCGTTAGATTATCCTGACCCATCATGTACAGCATTACAATTCCCCTGTCTCCTACTTCGAGATCAGCGAAGTTGTGCCTAATGTTAGTGGCTTTATTATCAGCTGACGTCAGGTTGTACGAGGGACATGAAATTATTGACTCTTCCACTGTCGATAAGTGCTTATGAGGTAATATTTCTTATTTTGCAGGCACTTCATCCTATATATATAAATATATATATATATTAATATATATAATATATATATATATATATATATATATATATATATATATATATATATATATATATATATATATATATATAAAAATTTTTTCATAACGTTTCGAATTTCTTCGAAAGTCAGAACAAAAAATATAAACAACTTAAACAACAATTTGAAAAAGAAATTCGAAACGTTATAAAAAAATTCTGGACTTAGCTGGTTTTTCTAACACATAACTAAAATATATCACTTTGAATTCTAAAAAGGATCCCAGCTGGTGATTTTCATTAATGAATATCAATATATATAGAATATAATA
>WNNJ02002910.1:0-141155 GCA_012934845.2 Pomphorhynchus laevis | reverse complement strand
TAATTTATAATATATAATATATAATTTATAATATATATTATATTATGTAATTTATAATATTTAATTTATTACATATATTATAATATAGAATTTATAATATAATATAAAAAAATGCTAAACCGCTTTTATTTGCTCTAGTAATTAATTTAGATATTGTTATTAAAATATTGTAAATAAAATAGAATATTTTCTATAGCAAACATAAAAATGTCAATTTCATATTTGGTGTCAAGTTGTTTTGTGTTTTTTGTTAAATGATAAAATATTCCTTCAGTACGTTAACAGTGATGGCAATATTTCAGATAAAAATCCGAATTTAAAAATTACAATTTGTATTAAATACTAAATGTTAATACTAAACAGAATTAAAAATCAGTATGACAGTTGAGTTAAGACTGTCACTTAACTGTATTGGTTTAGAAAGTATCAAAGGATTAATACTTTAATGGAGCGTGAAAGTCTTTGCACTAGTGTGTAAGGAGACATATCAAACCATCTGTCTTGAATTATATATTTTTTAAATCAAAACAACAAGATTAAATTGTGTTTAATTGTTTCTTCTATAATTTCATTTGATTTTGTTGCCCACAATTAGCAATTACAATCAAAATTGCCCCCGCAAAATCGATCGAAATCGATTTCAATAGAGCCGATAAAGGCCGGAATGTGAAAATAAGCTAAGCATTAGTTTTAAGAGATTTTACCAGAAATAAAGTCCGAATTGTCCACATATGACTAGATGGATTTTCCACCTAGTTATATAAATCCACTATCGTTGATTTTCATAGATGAAAATCTACGATAATAATTCGCAAGGTATCATCTCTATGTTTAATAATAAAAAATGACTTTTTTAAAATACAATTGTATTCAAATGTCATACAAGTTTGATTCAATTTTATCAACTGGTCATACATTTGTGCCCATAAAAATAGTCTTTTAATATTAAAAGACTATAATGGATAGAAGACTAATTAAAGACTAATTTCAATGGATAAAATTAAAATATTAGAATCCTTAAATATTTTGATAAATCAAAATTAAGTCTTTTAAATATTAAAAGACTTAAAATATTTAGTCCATGCACCATCTACAAATGAAAGTTATTGGCTTGAAATATGAACCGAATACGACGACAAAGAAGTATGCAGATGATCATAGCCCAAAATATTAAAAGAATTAATAATCCATATGTAACTACCCTGGTAGTGTAGAACGTAAATAAAAGCTTCCATGTCTAAAAACGCTAGAAATGAGAATTTAATATGATGATCATACGAAATGTAAAATTTTATCTTTTCTAATGATTTATAATTAAGACAGAGGGTTACGTTTATTATAGATAGCGTTTGTTATTTGTACAGATAAATCAACAATTTCTTTAAATTATATATCAATAATATTTCAATTTATTTAAACTAAATATATCAGGAATAATTATGGCATAATCAAAATGTATCGATCAAAATGTATTTGAAAATAGATGTAGGTAATCGAAATTAATTAATCAAATTAATAAACTAGCGAAGTGGCTAAAACGATGGAGTTGCGAAAGCAGGCGAAATATGGGTGTTTGGACTCGTCCCTCTATACTTTCCTTCCGCTGGCAATCGAGATTTGGCGCTATCGGACCAAGCACTGCTGCTTTTTTGCGATGAATCGAGTGAATGATGTTCTTGGTAACGAGCCGCTACGCATTTCGCACAACGCCTAAGTTGTGCGTTTCATAAGGGAAACGCAGCATGCATGTGGAATCAGGCTGGTCATGACATAAGTGTTCCTGCCTTCGAGCTAGACTAGTTTTCTCGCATTTACATTTTACATACGATTTTAGTACTCTATACAAATCTAGGTTTAGTAGATATTAAAGAAGCGTTAGTAGCCTATCTAACAAAAATTAAACCATCAAGTAAATATAAATATATGGATAAAATTGAATTAATAGAATCCTTAAATATTTTGATAAATCAAAATTATTTAAAAGTAGGGACATCTATATTTAGACAAGTAAAAGGTGTTCCAATGGGTGGTAATAGTAGCTCAATTATAGCTGACTTGTTTTTAAGCTTTATAGAATATGAATTTGTTCATAACTGTGTAAAAACTAAATCTAAACAATATAAATATATGAAATATATGTTTCGATACATTGATGATATATGTGTATTTAATTCAAATAATTTTTATTCAATTAGTGAGCACATTTATCCAGAAAGCCTTATTCTTAACAAAACCAATTTTAATGATAAAGAAGGTGTATATCTAGATATGAACATTAAATTAACATTAACTAAAACTACTATTAATTTATATCGTAAAGATGACATATTTAAATTTACAAGAAACATATTTTTGCATGAGCATTCATGCATACCATATAATATAAAATATAATACATTAAATAATGAAATTTTAAGAATTGCAACAATATGTAATGATATTGGCTTTCTTCAAAATCATTTAAATAATTTAATAGATACATATTTATCCAGGTAAGCTTTTTCTAAATAAAACTAATATGAATGTATATACAAAAATACACAAAAATATATAGTAGAAACCGAAACACTTGTACACTTTATTAAACGACGTTTCGACAAATTGTCTTCATCAGCTAAAGTTCATTATAAAAAAATAGAACGTCAATAAAAAAAGACAAAGCATATAAAATAATTTGACAAAAAAATGACAATCTCCATGATTATGCATAATAATTTTCTTTTTATATATTTTATATATTTTTCTTTTTATATATTTATATAAATATATATTGTCACTGGAAGCACGAAATTTCATGCAGAAATTCGATATATAAAAAATCATGCATTGGGAAATTTAATATACAAAAAATTATACACGGATATTTAAACATTTTACTAAAACACAAAAGATAACATATTTAATTTATTTTAAACTAAATATAATTTAAACTAATTTGATTACAAAATATATAATATTAGCACTATATATAGATTATTTGAGATCAAAATCTACATGTCACAAGAACTAAAAAACTAGCTATTTTTAGGAATTTTCAATTAAATGATATGATATTTAATTACAATTACGTGTGCAAATGTTTTGCAACAAGCGAAGATAATCCATAGCAGGTAAAGTTCCTAATTCCTTCACGACATTTTTTAAACGGTGAGCATTGCCGCCATAAGATTTTTTCTGTGAATCCTGTTTACCCGCCATGTCCTGGGAAATTCGGACCTCATTCAATGATTGGTCCAGTTTTTTATTGTAAATCAACTTCCAAATAGATGGATGTTCGGCTCCAACCATGATATGAAACCCACGATGCCAACCTTCAACATAATTGTTTATCCTTTTAATGCCTTGAATGACTTTATGAAAGCGATTCCACGATTGTATTTCATATCGAGGGTCACGCCTTCATCCACGTCGGTTAGTACCAATTCAGGTGTCTTCAAAGTAACCAGATAAAAAGGTTCAGGACTTCTAATTCAGCATATGAAGCATCTTGAACCAATATTTCAAAGGATGAAATGACATCTACAGGAGAACAAATGCAAGAGCTTGGAAACATTTCATGTGGCAAGCAAATTATGGATCTTCTTTATAATTGCTGGAAATCATAGGGAAGGACTGGATTTTTCTCCAAAGGGACTGCCCAAAGTGAAAGAGACAACCGGCTAACTATGTTTACGGAAAAGCACTTTTTATTGCATTGCGAGCACCCATCTCAAAGTCCGCCATAATGATAAATAGCTGAAAATTCAGATTCAAGGTTTTCAAGGCAGCAAGCATTCTTTGATATGTACATTCGGTTTTATTAGGGAGAAGAGCCTAAATGGAGGGCAGCACATCATTATATTTAACGGCATGTATAGTGTATAACTGTACAAATAACGTTGAGGCAACTTTAAATGTACCATCCGCGTAGCAATGTTGAGTAGTATCCATCATTTTAAAATTATCTTCGGTTCCAAAGATAATAATGCGTCTTTCATCCAGAATCAAAAAGTAAAAATTCCTCTTTTGATTTTTTCTTGAACTGATCTGGTAAAGTAATTGTCTGCAATGACATTGGAACCGGATATGGATACTTAGAAGCTTGACACTTAAATTGCAAGCAACGTTTCGTAGAGGGTTTTGGTGAAAGACAAGCGGTGGCACTTTGAATAATCTGGGAGGTGCCTTGCCTAATTAAATTTGTGTTGTTTCTGTTGAGGAAGTCACTGCTGTTTTTATTTGGCTGTATATAGCTTTCTGGATTCAATTTTTGCTATATAGGTAGAATGATTATGATTAATCGAAATTAACAATACTTTTAATAATTTATTAAAAGTTGCAAATGCGTGTCAACTGCATGCTTAAAAGTCCACTAACTAAAACACAGCAAAAGTCATACAGATAAATTTCTTAAAGTGTTTAAATGATAACGGATTTTGCGTTTGAAACACGGCATTGAGGTTTATTGGCGTATATGAATGGACAGAAGATTCCACGAGAGAGGAGCATCCACAAGGAAGGAGCGGAAGCCAAGAGATGTAGAGTAGTTTGGGACACGTAAAAGAAGGGAATTACGGGAAAACAAAGAATAGTAATCAGGACGAGAATTGTCGAGAAAAGGAAGGTTGAGAAATGAAGGAATATGAAAAGTTACAAGAAGAAAAGCAATGAGAAGAAGACGAATTTGAACACGAGAATAAATGGTAGGCAAATCGATTGAAGCAAGATAACGAGATGTATGATCAAAACGACAAAGACAGAGAATAACTCGGACGGCTGCGTTTACGATACGTTGTAATGGAATAAGAGTGGATTTAGGTTAGTTGGAAAATAGACTAAGACAGTAATCAAGTCTTGATAAAATGAGAGAAGATATGAGAGTCATACAAGAAGGGAAATCGATCAATTTACGAATTCGACGGAGGTTGCGGATAATCAATGTAGATGAGCGAACTTTATCTTTAAAAGGTTTAAGTAAACGTCGATTTTCGAAATGGAAGCCTAAGAGAACGAGATTGTCAACAATAGGAAGAATTGTAGAATTCAATGTAACGGAGGGAGGTTCTAAGCTGAATCGTAGAACAAGGATCCACATTATTTTGGATTTATAAGGATTCCGAGTAAGACGAAGAGAAGAAAGATGATGGAAAATTGAGGCAAGACAGTTGGAAGCAGACATACTAACATCATGCAGTGCTTAGCAAGTGCATGAGCAAAGATGAGAATGTCATCAGCATATTGCAAAACATGGAAGTTAAATGTATGAGAAATAGAAGACAAATCACCCATAAAAGAGAAAAGCAAGGGGGCTAATACAAAGCCTTGTGAAACACTGTACGGGAAGGAAGAAAGATAGGAAAAAGAAGAGCTAGAACAAACGGGAAAAATACGGTATGATAGATATGAAGTAAACCAAGCTACAATGGGTAAAGAGAAGCCATAATCACGACGAATACGATGGAGAAGAATCGAGTGATTGACAGTGTCGAAAGCAGATGATAGATCGAGAGAAACTATGACACTACATAATTTTTGATCGCGCGAGATGAGTAAGTCGTTATAAACTTTAAGATAGGCAATTTCAGTCGAGTGATTAGAGCGAAAAGCAGCTTGGAAGGGAGGAAACAAGTTGGAGGAAAATAGATATGCATTAACTTGTTTGAGAACAAGACGCTCAAGAAAAGCGTCTTGTTGGGAGAAGTGAAATAGGACAGTACGAAGATGGTTGTGAAGTGTCGAGATAATGCTTTTTGAGGAGGACGAACATTCTGCATTTCCAGTAAGAAGGAAATGTGCGGCTACAGATAGACAAGTTGAATAATGTAATTAGGAGGGGTGAGATAGATGATGATATATTTTTAAGCAAGTGAGTGGGAATGGGCCAGAAGGAGATGTTTTATTAGCTAATGACAGAAAAACCGAAGAAACTTCACACGAAACGAGAAGAAAATGGAATAGCTCTGGGAGAGAAGTATTCAAAGAGAAGAGAGGATACAAGGGGCATATGGGTAGAAGAGAAACTAAATTAGATAGCTTAGATTGTAGATAGGAAGAAAATTCATAAGAATTTATGTTACAAGGGGTAGGTGATCTTGAAATAATTGAGTTTAAGATTTTCCAATGAGATTCAAAGTTGGAAGAGGACTCGAGTTGATTTCGCCAAAATAGAGTACGCTTAGTACGCATAATAATGATATGGGAACGGCGAAGAGGAAGATAGAAAGCACTGTAATTTGGAGTTAGTGAGTTTGGAGAACGTTTAGAAAAACGATTAAACACACGAAAAGAGTGACGGAGTCGACGCTTAGAAAGATAACAGTCGGAATCGAATTATAGAGAGCATGGCGGTAAACGTCAGTATCGAATGGGCAGGAGGTGATTGAGGATCGACGTAAGTTCAGAATCAAAAAGAATGCAGAGATCATCGGGATAAAGATAGTTAACTGGAAGCGGAAAGTGTGAATAATTGAGTAAGGCAGAACAGAAAATAGGGGTATCGACAGGTTTCCAAGTTCGAATTGGAGTAGCTAATGTCGAAGGTGGAGAAGGTGAAGAAGGTGGATGGGGATGGGGACGACTAAGAATGACAAGAAAATGATCGGACACTCCGGATCGGTAATTGACAAGGAGGTATAGTCATTGAAGCAGTTGATAACAGCAATGAAGCAGTTGGGAACAGCAACACCGCCGAAAATACGAGTGGGGATTGTTGAAAGTAATTTATGGTTAAAATCAGAAAAAAGATTAGTTAGATTGATAGAGTCAGAGTTAGCTGGATGAGCAAGACGAATGTTAAAGTTTATAATGATTTTAATGTTATAATGATTTTCATTATAAAAACAACTTAACTTCCGTTTGAGTAAACTAAACCTTTGCACTTAAACTTTAGAGGATCCATACATAATCAATTATTAAAATTTTCTCCTGGCTTTTGCAAAATATACCTGAATCCATCGTGAATTGATGAACTTTGGCTTGGTTACTTTTAACAAAAGTAAGTGGCATGATAACAAATTTGAAAAAATATTAATTAAATAATATAAACATATAAAAGACAGTTGGTTGATAAAATGTTTAGATACTGTCTTGCAGAGGATAGAATAAAAATATGGTGGTCGCAGTGTATGGATAATAACTTATTATGGTTGGGGAAGCCTTAATCCGATAAGCATGTATTCTGTTTGTGTTGTTGAGTGATGTTTATGCATTAATCTAGACTTTGACACAACCAGGTTAACGCTTAAATAGCGTCAAGAATTATAAAACGTTTTACATTAAAGAAATATAAAATAGTTTTTCATATATGATTTTTCATTTATCACATTTCTCCATGTATGAAATGTCGTATATGATATTTCTATATTTGATATTTCTTGTGTATGAATTTTTGTATATGAATATCCATATATGAATTTCCATATATGAAATTTTGTAAATTCATTGTCAGTATCATATATATATTATCGTATGAGATCATGAAGATCGATTGAAATCGGGTCTGGTGATCCTTTGATGGATTCTTATTTATGTAATGAATAGTTGCTAGGTCAACGCGAGGTGACTTTCGCATTGAAAACCAGATACAGAATCCTTCCTTCATGATATCCAATTCCATACACCCTGACTACTAACGGCGCCATTGCCACAACCGTTTTCGTTTCGCCCGCTTTTCGCCACATGTTGGTAGCCCCGGGCTCGTCAGAAGGCTGACTACCAACTCTTCGCCTTTTGAAATTTGACTTATCCGAGATTCGAGCTGTCGCTCTCCGAGATGCTTGTCCGAGATGCTTCTCTGGCATCTCGGACAATGCAGTTTCTGGATATCATGATGGAAGGTTTCATATACTGTGTGAAATCTGGTAATCCTGGATTCGTAGCCTAGCAGTCAAGAGCGCAAGCCAAGTACGGAGAGCGACAGCTCGAATCTCGGATAAGTCAAATTTCAAAAGGCGAAGAGTTGGTAGTCAGCCTTCTGACGAGCCCGGGGCTACCAACATGTGGCAAAAAGCGGGCGAAACGAAAACGGTTGTGGCAATGGCGCCGTTAGTAGTCAGGGTGTATGGAATTGGATATCATGAAGGAAGGATTCTGTAGGTGGTTTTCAATGCGAAAGTCACCTCGCGTGACCTAGCAACTATTCATTATATATATAACGGAGTACTATCCATACTTACACTTTCCAGATTAGTGATATGAAACAGGAAGCTAAAGTAAAAGTAATTAACAGAATACAAAGCACAAATAAGGACAATGAATCAACCGCCATCAGTTATCAGCTACGATAAAATTACAACAAGTCGTTATTGTCTAATAATGACATCACTGTGATGCAGTGATATTTCGATAGATCCTGCTACTATCGCCATGAATAAAAAACTTAGTTTAATTAATAACTTTAAAAGTAAAAAATAACAGTTTTAAGTTAGTAAATATTATAATATTAATATATTATGGTTTTGAAATAAAACGTAAATCTGAAGAATTAGCTTTACTTTTTTAGTATTACATACGAACAGAAGTGTAAGATTACATGCATTTTACAACCTTCGTCGGGAAGCTTAACCTGAAATGCGCCTACCACAGACGCATAGCCTACAAAGAGGCGTTTCGACATTTATCTACTTATCACTACAGGGTGGTCTCATCGGTGTTGCTCTGCAGCTACACAACTTCGACATTACTTGATCTTTAGTAAAACTCTAAAAGGAAATCGCAAAGTACATGCTCCTCCACTGGATACCAGTCCTACGTCTGGTATGGTTTGCATAAGAGTGGCTTCACAGGACAGTACGTGTGGTATCGTTTCTTCCTTCATCAATTTACTAACACATGCTTGTATTCAGCTGTAGCACAAAGCACGAGCAAAAACTAGCGCAGATGCTAAATACGTCATTCCACATATAGTGGCTATACGAATATACTACAAGTGGTGACTATTAATTAATATGAAATACGACGTTGTAAATCTGAAAGAATAAACTTAACTTTTTTAGTATTACACACGAACAGGAAAGTTTAAACCTGAATTTTTACAACCTTGGTCGGGAAGCTTAACCCGAAATGCGGCTACCACATTCGCCTACCTTGTGTTAGGAAAATATGCAGCTTGGAGTTAACGCGAAATTACATAAAAAGCACTGTGAATCAAATAGAGATTAGTTAATACAATTAGAGATTAATAAGAGATCACCTGCGTTACAAAGTATTGTAAATTAATATCATTACGAAAACAATTATCGGCCAGTTCCGAAGAGGTTAAATTGCATTTTTGTACTTCTTAATGTGGTTTATGAACTCCTTAATTGTCGGTAGGTCGTTATTTCCATCATCAATAGTATTAGCGACATTAACGCGCAAGAAATCGCAATACAATTCTGAAAGATACTTCAGACAATATTGAATGATATTATCAACAAGATCGAAATCATTGAACATACTTGCACAACGTTTAACCAGTAAGCCAATCTCCTGCTTCCAATCACTACTTTTCATTAATTGCTTTACATTTAAATATTTATCTAGAGTATTGTCGACATCACGGGTTAAGAGTAAATACGAAAAATTACTTTCCTTTAGGATTTGCTTCGCCGACATTTGAAGCAGCTGGTTGAATAATTCTCGATACATGGCAATAAGCGGATTTGTATCGTAAGCGGATAATCGAGCGTCTATGATTCCAGATGCGATGTGTTGACCATGCAGATATTTCAAAGTGACTTGTAACGATTGCTCTTTTAGACCGCCTACTTTCTTCTTCATGTAATTAAGATAGCAATTAGCCAATTTACTTATAGCCAATGTATTTGGACCACGGCAGCTTGCTCTTACAAAAAACAGAATAAGGAATACCTTAAATTCTTTAATTCAAGCAGCATCGCTATCATTTAAGCGATAGTAAGTTGATTAATAAAGAGAAACTAGCATCTGGTCGTTTCAGATAATAATCTTAGATTAAATAAAAATGTTTGTTACTTCTTTCATAACTTCTTCGATCAACCTATTCGATATTTTTAAAGAGATATTTTGAATATACGGAGTTCCTTATAAGGATTTCTAACTTTATTATTGATAAATATAAGGAGTTCCTTATAACAAAGTTTGGTTTCTTTCTTTCTAACTTCCAGCTAGTTCTTCCTGATGACCTCTAATCCTTATTCGGATACATCGTCTGTTATTTATTAGTCAATTCATAAAAATTGACTTTATTTTTTATTTTTTATTTCAACTTTATATAAATTATACAAAACCTTATGACAATTATTTATTATGTATAATTATTAATAATTATTTATTATTATCTTTTTAATTATTATATTTCGATTTAGCATTATTATTGTTATTATAAACTTTTCACTTTTCAGTAAAAATATATATCATTTTTTTCAGAAAATTATAGTATATAATTTTAATAAAGTCATGTTAATTATAATTAATTTAAAATATTAATATAAATACATAAAATTATATTTTACACAATAAAAACATTATATTGTCAATATATAATTATAACAATTATTTATTATTATTTATTATCTAATTATTAAATTTTAATATATTGATTTAGCATTATTATTTCAACTTTATATATTATATACATATTGTATAACAATTATTTATTATTTATAATTATTCATTTTTAATGATTAAAATTTTTATTTAGCATTGTTTTTATAATATAAAATACGTAGACACAGTTAGATGATCGGATTTGTAAAATATGAGGAAAATTACTATTTTTAAATAATTTTATTTTTTACTAATTTTTAAAGAGATATTTTGAAGATAAAGAGTCAAGTTTTTTCATATTAAAAATGTGTTAAAGTTTTAAATATAAAAATATTCATATTTGGTTAAATTAAAAATATTCATATCTAAAAGAAAAATAATAATTTGAGCTGTCGTACATTGTTTCAAATGACTCGCAACATCTGTTTCAAAAGTCGTTGCTCAAACTGCGAAACTCGTTCAAAAAATCTTTCATGACTGCTATTTATTGGTTGCGAAACGATTGTGATTTGGTTGCAAAATTTGTTGCGATTTTAAACTTTCTTGATTATAACTACAGAAATTTTTCCTGTCAGTTCCAGATTTTTCCTGTCAGTTCCAGATTTTTTCTGTCAGTCCCAGATTTTTTCTGTCAGTTCTGCTAGCTACACTCGCGGATTGAGCTTAATCTCTCGATAAAAGATCATGCCTAGAAAAGCTCGATCTCAAATACCCGGTGCTGATCACGTATCTTCCACGTCGGAATGCAATGATCGTTATACAAGTTTGGAAGTTGAATTCGATTGTAAAGATTGTGGTGTATTGACCCTTGTTAGAGCTAAAACATATGAACGTTCGGTCTATAAAAGTAAACCGTTTACATGTGGTTTTTGTGCATCAGCAAAATTTCACAGCTATCCTGCTCCTCAACTTTTGTCTCACATACGACTACTCAGACCGATACTGCTTTTGACGTTTCCCTTGCATCAACACATGACTTCGCATCGTATAATCCCATTCTTGAACCTTCTCTTACACACACTACTCGTTCAACTTACGATAAAACTTCCATTCATCTTCATCATCCTAGCAAGGCAAACGGTAAAGCTGTTCATCTCGTACGTCATTTTTCCTATTCCTCCCCCATTTAAACACATATCATAGTTATTTCCTCGCTTAACGTACTCCTTACTCTACCTCCGCCGTATCACTTCTCAATAATTTACATCCTTCCGTAAAAATCATCTCAAGTAACATCTTTGATCAACCGATTTACCACTTCACTTCTGTCACACATGCTCCAACTTATCCTAATTCTACATCGAGCACCCCTGTCATTCCCAATTATGCCTGCTCTTCTGCCTCTACTTCTACCAGCTTTGTCCGCCACCACATCCACGTAATCGTTTTCATTTGATCGATCGATGTAAAATCATATCTAACTTAAAGCTTTCCGAATCTGCTTCACAATGTGGCCTCGATGATGTATCTACTTTCAGTCAATCCTAGCAACCATTCTTCCTGATAATCCATCCCTCTTCAGTAATATCGCTCCTATATCTTTGATCCGTTTAAACAAATCCACTAAATCCAATCATCTCAGACCTTCACTCCTAAAAATCTTTTTCCTGCACAGTTCACATGCTTCCTTGGTATTCTCCCAACGTTTTAAACTTCTTACCTTATTCATCTACTTGTCGTATCTATCCCGACCGCTCCCCTTCTGATATTGCCCAACTCAATTTAGCTATCATTGAGAAACATCGACGTGAAGCAAACGGCGAGTCATCCTTATCAATCCGTCAAATCAACGGAAATTGTCATGTCGTACACACGAGGCAAAAAAATCCGATGGCGTTCCGTGGCTCCCTGTCTTCTTTGCTAGTCGATCTCGCTTTTGAGCATACTTTTCGTCTTAGTCTTTTCAACACACGCTCCATTATTCATAAAGCTGATCTGCTCCTTGATATCTTCGATCAATTATCTATCGATATTCACTGCATTACAGAATCCTGACACTCTGACTCTGACGATCTTGCTATTCGTCGTCTATGTCGCTCCGGTTGTTCTCTAGTTGAATCAGCTCGTTCAATTGACTCATCCACATCTACTGCTTCTCGATAACCTTCAACATTAGCTACTCCAATTCGAACTTGGAAACTTCTCGATACCCCTATTTTCTGTTCTGCCTTACTCAATTATTCACTCTGTTCGCTTCCACTTAACTATCGTTTTCCCGATGATCTCTGCATTCTTTTTGATCATGAACTTACGTCGATCCTCAATCACCTCCTGCCCATTCGATACTGACGTTTACCGCCATGCTCTCTATAATTCGATTCCGACTGTTATCTTTCTAAGCGTCGACTCCGTCACTCTTTTCGTGTGTTTAATCGTTTTTCTAAACGTTCTCCAAACTCACTAACTCCAAATTACAGTGCTTTCTATCTTCCTCTTCGCCGTTCCCATATCATTCGTATGCGTACTAAGCGTACTCTATTTTGGCGAAATCAACTCGAGTCCTCTTCCAACTTTAAATTTCATTGGAAAATCTTAAACTGAATTATTTCAAGATCACCTACCCCTTGTTACATAAATTCTTATGAATTTTCTTCCTATCTACAATCTAAGCTATCTAATTTACTTTCTCTTCTACCCATATGCCCCTTGTATCCTCTCTTATCTCCGTCGATTGATTGGATTGAAGGGAAATCTATTGATCGATTTCTTTTTTTTTGTATGACTCTAATATCTTCTCTCATTTTCTCAAGACTTGATTACTGTATTAGTATATTTTCCAACTAACCTAAATCCACTCTTCGTATACTAGAGCGCATCGTAAATGCAGCCGTCCGAATTCTTCTCTGTCTTCGTCGTTTTTATCATACATCCCAACATCTTGATTCTCTCGATTTGCTTACCATTTATTCTCGTGTTCGAATTCCTCTTCTCATTGCTTTCCTCCTTGTAACTTTTCATATTCCTTCATTTCTCAACCTTCCTTTTCTCGACAATTCTCGTCTTGATTACTGTTCCTTGCGTTCCCGTAATTCCCTTCTTTTATATGTCCCAAAACTACTCTACTTTTTTTGGCTTCTGCTCGTTCTTTGTGGATGCTCCTCTCTTGTGAACTGATCTGTCCATTAATATATGTCAGTCAACCTCAATACCGTGTTTCAAACGCCAAATCCGATCACATTTAAAAAATTTAACTAATTTATTTGTGACTTTTGCAGTGCTTTTTAGCTAGTGGACTTGTAAGCGTGCAGTTGACACGCATTTGCAACTTTTAATAAATTATTATCATTATTTCAATGACTAATTCATTATCTTTTTTGATATTTCTACGTTCAACTGAACTTTTGAGTATATCTATCTTCTTGGAAATATAAGTAGATTTTAATTGAAATCTTTAGAATACAATTGGACATGTGCGCCAAACTTCAGCACGTATTCCGCCTGTCTTCTAAATAAAAGTTTTGACGATCTTGTATTTACTAACACTAATGCAAGTGTGCTTACAGACACTTAGTTAGACTAGTCGATTATGCGGAAATATTATATTCCAGTAGTATTAGATATAAACCTTGTGACCGGTTAAAGTTTTCATATTTTCTCAACTCAACAAGATTGGTGGTTAGAGATCCATGATACTGCATTAAATGAACTCTTATGTGATGAACATAATACATACTATCACGTTTCGTAATAATTTCAAGGAAGAACCTATTTTTTTAAAGTTAAAAAATATCATAACTTCAAAATTTAAAAGTGTATCTTTAAAGGTAAAGAAAATTCAAAGGTGTGGCTATCAGTAAAAACTTCAATATACGACTTATTCAGAGCTATGTCCCTTAGAATATTTAAGGGACAGTCAACAAGAGGAAACATTTGTGTGGAAAGTAATGAACAGACAATTTTTTATAAAAAAATACTTAAATATATAAATCATCACAATATTATTAAACAGAAATTTAAACAGAAATTTTTTAGTTTCCCGGTAATGTAATCTCTGTTAGAAATACTGAAACTATGTTTCAGCTCTAATCACTACACAGAAATCGCCTGCATTAAAGTTAATGACCTACTCATTTCTCGTGGAAAGGCTTCATATATTGTTCTAATCTCCCTTAACCTATCCTTTGCCTTCGACATAATCGGCCACTCCATCCTCCTGTCTCGCCTTCATTATGATAACGGCTTTTCTTCCTCCTCCGTAACGTGGTTTGCCTCATATGTATCCGACCGTTCTTTTCTAGTCTGTTCAATCTTATCCCTATTTTCTGCGGGGTCCCACAAGGTTCAGTCCTATGTCCCC
Organism: Pomphorhynchus laevis; assembly: GCA_012934845.2. NCBI lineage: Eukaryota > Metazoa > Acanthocephala > Palaeacanthocephala > Echinorhynchida > Pomphorhynchidae > Pomphorhynchus > Pomphorhynchus laevis. The sequence goes on along the minus strand of WNNJ02002910.1, from coordinate 126,373 downwards.
TGTTTTTCTCTACTGCTTGGCGATCTCTCTCCGTTTATCAAACCTTTCTCCTTTAACGTGATGCAATACGCAGATAACATCCTTATCCATGTTTATGCAAACGCACATCGCATAGAAGATATCTGCATTTCCGCCTCCAACTGTATTTCTTCTATCTACAAACGTCTCTCCGTCTTCATTTTGTTATAAACCCAGATAAGTCCAAAATAATGTGGATCCGCCCCCGTAAACCAAACATATCTCCTCCCACTGAATATTTTGCCTCATCGATCATCCACATAGTACACAATCTCACTTTCTTAGGCTTCCATTTCGATGATCACCTTTCCCTTAAACCCTTCGTCCGCAACAAAGTTCGCTAGTCTAACTTAATTATCCGTGATATCCGCATTATCCGCAATTTTCTCGACTTTCGATCTTTATGTCTCTTCTTACATCGATTATCTTCCCTAAAATCAGTTACTGACTCAGCCTTTTCGTCAATTCTCCAAAATCCATCGCCCTAACCCTACAACGCATTATCAACTCCGCCGTTCGAGTGCTCCTATGTCTCCGTCGCTTCGACCACACATCCACATATCTTGCCCACCATCCACATTTGCATCAAACTCCGCCTTCTTATCGTAACTTTTCGTCTCATCGCTGTCGGCTCCCCATCGTTCATCAACCTCTCTTTCTTAGACGACACTCGCTCCACCTCTTTTTATAGCTGCGTTCCCGTAATTCCCTCTTACTCAACGTTACCAATTACTATAACCTACGGTATCCGATCCTTCCTCTCCGCCACCCCTCGCCCGGAATCAGCTCCCTCTCGACGTCCGCCGCGCTTTCTCCTTTATCACATTCAAACACCTTCTCCGTTCCCGCATTCTCGACACATGATTTAGATTTTTGTTTTGTTGTGGTCATGTAAGCGTGCGCAAGCACGCATTTGCCACGAAAAAAATAAATCTATTTTTTATGGATACGACATTATTATTTTTCAATATAAAACTTGGTAAATAATTAGAGCTGGATCAAATAAGAGAGGAAATTATTTTTGATATTTCGCTAGCTTCTTTAAGCATCTTCAGAAATTTTTTTTTTATTTTTTCTGAAGATGCTAATTGAAGTTAGCGAAATATCAAAAATTATTTCCTCTCTTTTTTGATCCAGCTCTAATAATTATTTATCAATAATGGATCAACTATTTAAAATAAAACTTGATAATAAAATAGTAAATAAAATTTAATCTAATCAAATGTCGTATAAAATCTTATATAATTATTTATTATTTATAATTATTTATAATTATCTGATTTGATTTATCAAGTTTGTAAGTCCTGTTTTACGTGTCTTACTGAGGAGGGATGATGATCTTACTCACTCGATCGAATTAAAATTATTGACGCAAATTTCTGAGAAGGTACTTAGATGGATGGCATCCTAAATTATTAAATGTTAATCAGGAACTAGCTTTTGCGAACTAGCAAGGTCACAAATCGACTTTATATTTTCCAAATGTCCAATAACGGTTACCGCGATCGTTTCTGCTAATGCAAAATTCCTTGTCATGACAGACCATGCACGTACAAGCTTTGCGAAGAATTATGTCCATCCATACTGCATGCATCCAACAAATATAAAATAGCATCAAACTATGAACTGAGTCAAATTCAGACGAACTTGTCTGGTGAACTCGTCTGGTGTCAGACGAACTTGTCTGGTGAAAACTTGTCTTTTTGTCAGTTGACAATAAAACTAAGACAACAATCTCAAATTTTTTGTAATTATTTTTGTTATTTTTGTTATTATTAAACGAAATACCTTGAACGAGTCTCTATGATTGAACGAGCCTCATTTATTCCTTTAGTCTTCTCCTATTTGGGTGGTGCGGGAAAGGAACCCACACAGCTGTTAAAAAGGATATCGACACTCAAAGCAGCTAAAAGACGTTCAAGATGTGTTGACTAAATTACGTTCGCTTGTATGTGTTCATTTGGCCAGGCTCGCTTCTCGCTCATTTCATGGTGCAAGGATGTCGAATCATCGTGTATTCCACACAATGTCAACTCATTGACATCACGTGGAATAGAAATTATACAATAACATCAGAAATTTCTTTGATTCAATATTCAATAATATTGGACCCATTTGCGGGTATCCATGACTTGTAATAATATTTCAATAATAAATTATTATTTAAAAAAAGTTATTAATATATTGTACTTATATAATATTATTGTACTTACAATTTTTTTATTGAAATATTATATAATATTTATATATTATAAATATTATAATAAATATTATCACTAATATAATCATTAGTTGGCTCTTACTCCGAGAAATACAAGAAAAATATTATTATTTTTCTCGGAGAAAAAGCCAACTAATGATTACATTCTCTCCGAATGCAATTTTAAAAGACCACTATAATAAATATAATATTATAATATTATAATATCATTATAATATTATATTTATTTTTACATTATAATATCATTATAATATTATATTTCTTATTACATTATAATATCATCACTTATTTATTTATATATTATAATATTAGATATTTTTTAAATAGTAAGGTTATGTATACTATCATTTACCTTCATTTAATGTATAAGAGCAAGCAACAGTGATCCGTTTAATTTGTTCACTTACACTTAAGCGTTCATCTAACAACGCAACTGCTGCAATTAGTTCACTGTATTGTCGTGATATTTGAACAACGTCGACAGAATTGAATTCGCTTCGACATAGTTGTTCACAATGTTTGTCGAACACGTGCAATGCTCTTTCTTCAAATATCTGGCGTAATGATTGATGAAATCGTTGAACAACAGGCACCTCTCGGCTATGAGCAATCACTTCTAGTTTAAAAATGAAATGTATACATAAAATTTGACCGATTAGATCATAGCTAGTGCCCGCCCATATCTTTGTTTGCTCGTAGCAATAGCTAAAGCTGCGATCAAACATAATATGAAAAGCAGATTTGTCACATGCGAACATGTCTTGAATAAACATATATTCTCGGCAACATACATCCAACAAAGGGATCTGAACACTGCGAAATACAATCTCAAAAGGGTATTTGACAGATGAATTGGTTTCATTATTCAACATTAAAATATGATCTGTATATTTTGCATTAAGTATTTTATCTCTATCAGCCATGCAAAATAAGGACAGTTTTGTTTTTTGGCTTTCAGCTGGTGTGTTCAATGAAAGTGGAGGATGACGTTCTTGTTGCTTGTATTTCATTAACTTTGAATACAACATGCAACAGTAAGTGTAAGATGTTTTCCCACTAGTATCTAAGTAATCTTTAATTAACAATTCTGCCGATTCCGGCCTATCTTTAGCAATACAGTCAAAAAGGTATTTGACCTGTAAAAGTTCATTATGTATTAACTCAACTGAACACATTGGACGACGTAGTTCCGCAATCTTTGTAGAAATAAAGTGTTTTATATCAGTAAAAACCTGATTTGCGATTACATCAAGTACCTTCTCTGTTTTTTGAAAGACCACATCAGATGATTTAAGATCTTCGGACGACAAAATTCTAGATCTTTGAAACATTAATTCGTGAACTTGCTCAATGTATTCAATATCAATTGGCCTTTTCTGTCCTCCGATTAGAGTATCAACCATTATCTCACTTATCGACAATTCGTTAACAGTTTCAACAATCGCCTTGACTAATATTTGATTGTTTTGCAGTTGATATTGAAAATTGTCCGTCTGGCTTTGTAAATCAAATAACTCGGATGTAAATGCTTCTAACTTGCGTTGATTTGTTTGAAATTGATTTTCGATTAGTTCTAAACTTTGTATACTCCGTTCTGAAGCTTCAATAAGATTGGCGATTTGAGATATTCGCGACATACAAGATCTTACAATTTTTGTCTTTTGATCGGCCATGTATGTAGATGCGTTCTTGAGTTTAGCTTCGAGCATATGATCCAGCTCGTCAGGTATAAGTACTTCACCATCAATGGGTATGTCGTCACTTTCATCACTTGAATCGGATTCATTCTTTCCATTATCGTATGGTGCTGAGGTTGTAAGCTTAACATTTAGGTGTTCAAGTAATTCATTGGCTTCAAGGCAGAGATTATCAGTCTCTTCCTAAAATCGAAATCGTAATTTAAGGAGCCACTTTTTAAAGATTAAGTAGCACGTAATAGGATATATTTTGTCGTATTGATGAGCATTTTTCAATGATTACATTTAAGACAAACACAATGATAAACGTATTTTAATATAATAAATTATTGATGATATTTTAAGACCACCATGTCTTAATAGGAGCAAAAATAATGGCCACATGGAATTGTCGTTTGTTGAGCACAAATTAAAAAGTTAATAAATAATAATAAGGATTTTGTTAACAACTATTAATAAATTATTGATGATATTTAAAATAACTTATTGAATATTGTCAATTTAGTGCTCTTAATTATTATATATAAGTTATATTATAATATAACTTAGGTTATATTATAATAACTATATAAATATAACTATAATAACTATATAACTATAACTCTGTTATATTATAACTTATAACTTAAGTTATAATATATAAGTTAATTTTTACTATATTTTTACTAGTTATATAATTTTTATAATATTTTTAGAATTTTTACTAGTTACTACTACGGTCTCCGATCCTTCCTCGTCGCCGCCTCAGTCGCCTGGAATCAACTCCCTCTCGACGTCCACCGCGCTCCTTCCTTTATCACATTCAAACACCTCCTCCGTTCACACCTTCTCGACACCTGATTTACCGTATTGTTTTGTTGTGGTCATGTAAGCGTGCGCCGGCACGCATTTGCCACGTTAAAATAATTATTTTTATATGTTGGGCTAATGTTGATGACCTTAGCAGCTCTCTCCGTATTGCCAAAGAACTACATTTCGCAAGGTTAAATGAGATTTTTCTGATTTCAAAAATCGTCTCAATATTCACGTGTTTCTTTCCTCCCCCGCTTGCTAGCGATTTCTTTAAGAATTTTGTTAGTGATGGGGCCAATATCGTCTAGTGCGGAAAATGATAATGAATAGCACGATCCTTGTTCAATTTTATGTATTCTCTCAGCAAATGCCCCTCTATTCCGTTGTTCATTGTATTTATGGCCATTTGAACAACGGTCTGGTTGGTAGGACAGAGCAAGGGAATTGAAGATTGTATTACCATGAAGAACCGTTCCAATGTATCTCCACAGGCGTTACATGAAATATCTAAACATCCACAATTATCTCGAGTGTTAGGTTTGTTTTCAAATATGAGTACGTCAAATACTGATTGTAAGATGAGTTATGTTGTAACAAGATTACATAATCTCTTTAGTTAGCGTGTTACTTGATCTCGTAAAATGTTGTGTCGAAGAGTTTGGATTCCATCGATTTGGCACGATATAGTATGAAATGTTGTTAGAATGATCCCGCAGCTGCAATGTGTGCTTGTATTAATTGGCTGCCATCCATACCTTCCAGTTAGGGCATCGATGAATTGTTGACAAGATAGATGTTGTTCGCCCCGAAAAGATGGAGTTGCTGTAAGCCATTATGATGGACCTTTGGACGCTGTAATAAATTTTAAACATACTGGCTCATCATGTGATAATTTAGGATACAGATCATTCTGTTAGTTGTAATGGTTTAATACTTATCAATCAGCTAACTGAGTCTACGTATTTAATATAATTATAAAATAAACAAAACATAATAATGCTAAATCAAAATTTAATAATTAAATAATAAAATTAATAATTGTTTTTAGATTTTTAATATTTTAGTTAAAATAAAAAAATGAAATTTAAAATAAACGTCATTTTTATGAATTGACTAATAAATAACAGACGTCGTATCAGACGTTGTATTTGGCCCCGCTGCTACCCAACATAGCAGCGGGGCCAAATACATGCTAATGATGTATTTCCTCTAATAAAACTATCTAGTATCTTATTCAAATACAAAGTATATTATTTATTATCCATCCATAAAAATTTCCCGCTATTGATTTTAAATTTATTCTTTATATTATTGTGTTGATTTATATATTTTACTATTTTCTGCTTGATCTTATTTTTATAGTAACCTAGTTTAAAATATGTATCTATTAAATTATTTAAATGATTTTGAAGAAAGCCAATATCATTACATATGGTTGCAATTCTTCAAAAATGTAAGCTAAACATTTTTTGATAAATTTTATAGCAGCGGTTTTTTATTGGCCAGATTATTTACGCATAAGAAATTATTTTCCCAACGTTTAAATGTTGTATTAATTTGTTTCGATGTATCATTTTTATTTCTGTCAGCTAACTGAGTCTACGTATTTAATATAATTATAAAATAAACAAAACATAATAATAATCAAAATGTAATAATTAAATAATAAAATTAATAATTGTTCTAAGATTTTTAATATTTTAAATCAAGTAAAAATAAAAAAATGAAATTTAAAAGATTAGAATAAATAATGATTAAAATAATGATTTTTTAAATTGGCTTTGAAGTAAGCCACGCTAATGCAAATTTGGACGCTGATACGTAGTTTTCATAGTAAACGTAAAACATTATTAATTTTTGGTTATAACAAAATCACTTACAGTAACTTCTGAAGAGTTTTCCCACATAAATAATCTTAAATGTCAGATAATGTTTAAATTGAATGAGTTGTTTTTATACGATTAAACGCATCCTAATTAAATCGCAAAATAACCGTTCATAAATAAAAAATACAGAACACAATAATTTTGTATATATTATCACAGGAACGAAGAATCAGAAATTATCCTTTATTTGATAAAAATTCTATATTTCGATAGCTCCTGCTATCATCATCCGGATTACAATAAAATATTTCACAAATCTCGTGTTTTCAACATTTATAAAAAAATACAATCATTGATGTGCCCCTCATTTCTACTTAAAAGAAAAAGAAAATACCGAGAAACAAAACAATCATACACTAAAATTTTACACACATTTTAAAACAACAAAAATAAAGAAAAAAAGCAATCATAAAACAAAATAAAATTAAAATCATAACATAAGTGACAAAAAATATACGAATTTAATAATAAAAATGTAAAAGTAGAGTAATAAATTATAATTTAATCTAAATCAAAACAAAATAATATTAAAATTAGTAAAAACAAACGAATTTAAAAATTAAGATAATGAAATATTAGAATAATTAATTATAATTTATTTTAAGGTTGTAATCGGATTTATTATTGAGCATTAAATTAGGTATTTTTTAATAACATACGTTTCTTGTATAATGCGAGATAACAAGTTACTTTTAAATGATAAAATAGATGCATTTTCAAAATCAACGAAATGATTCAAACTCACAAAATGCTGAGCAACAGCACTAGAATTGGTTCCTTTACGTACATTATATGTTGTTTAATATGGTTAACCAAACCTTGACCCGTTTGACCAACATTTACCTGATAACAATCTTTACAAGGTATTTTATAAACAATGGCATCTTTGTTTAAATCTGGTTTACGCTTAAAAATGTTGTGAAGTTTAGGTAATTTTCTGTTAAAAATGTGCACTTTGTTAATACAACTATTTTTTATGTTATTATTAATAAACTTTGAAAATACTGAATTCCACTTGTTACTAACAAAAGGTATTCCTATATGATGTATTTCTTTTTTAGGACCAATAAATTTATTTTTTTTGCGCTATAGATATAAATTTAGCTTTCTTAATAGCCATAATTTACTAATTATGAATTAGTAATTAGTAATTAATTACTAATTACTCACACATAATTTACTAAAATGTGGTTTTCTGCTTTGGGCTATTCCCTTTTGGCTTAGATTAAATTATAATTTATTACTCTACTTTTACATTATTTTTATTATTAAATTCGTATTTTTTTTGTCACTTATTTTATGATTTTAATTTTATTTTGTTTTATGATTCTGTTTTATTTTCTTACTTTTTGTTGTTTTAAAATGTGTGTAAAATTTTAGTGTACCATTGTTTTGTTTATCGGTTTTTTATTTTTCTTTAACTATGTTAAAGAAAAAACTAAATTCAATGTTTGAATTTTTTATAAATGTTGGAAACACGGGGGAAACAAATTGTAAAACATTTTTTTGTAATCCTGATGATGATAGCAGGAGCTATCGAAATATAGAATTTTTATCAAATAAAGGATAATTTCTGCTTCTTCGTTCCTGTAATAATATATATTTGAAATGGAAGAAGATTATGGGTTTAGTATTTATTAACAATAATTTTGCTTTGTAAACCATTATCATAGATTGTCATAATCTTTATAAATGGATTACATAACAAAGATTATCAAATACTAATCCATTATAATGAATTTTTATATCTTTATATCCGATATTTGATTTAAAATACGAAATTTAAAATATTTAGCTTATTGGAAATAACTATCACAATATCTTAGTTGAATACCTAGTAAGATGTGCACTGAAAGTCACAGAAAATTCATAAATTAATAATATTTTGACTTATTTGACTTATTTCGATTTATTTGTAATTTAAGCTAAAAAATTGATGCTTAAAAATTTAAATTATTAAGTTTTGTTTAAACTTATAAGTTTACATTATAAAAATATTAATTTTTAAAGTTATACATTTTCTTATAAATTAATAAGTTTTCAGTATTTTAGTTTATATATACCAGGTTATATATGGCGAGTTGCTTATAAATATTTGAATTAGCATATATTACATATATAAATATAAAAAAATATATCTTAAATATAAAAAAATGTATATTATATTTTTAAATATTTGATCATAATTTAAATATTTTTCAAGTATTTCAAATTGTTCTTGTTTGAACAAAATCACATTATTATAACGTAATGCATCAAATATATAATAATAATTTTTTTTGACAAAACTAATTATTTAATTATACAAAAAAATTGTGGCGAATAAAATCAGTTTTGACATACTTTACCTTCGGAGGTTATTCCTGCAAATTTATTTCCTCCTTGTTATTCGCTCTGTATTGGTTCCACCCGTTTTTCATTGATATCGATACCAGACGTGCCATTATCCTTGACAAGCGGCATTTGAGAGAGTGGACGATTTCAGCGTAGATGTGTGTGCTTCGGGAAGTATATATCCTTGCTATTCTTTTTAGCATAGATTTGGCCACATTCCCTAGACCCCCGACTATGGACATGATAAATGGGTGAAAGTATGATTTTTCTATTGTGCTTATTCGTTACTTGCTTCTCTTTCTATCTTCATGGTAAGTGAATGGGTATGTGACGTTGAGCATATAATGGAGCAAAGCTGTTGAATACGCAGATGCCAAAATGGACCGCTCCGTTACTTGCATTCTTATCTCGGGTAGTCATCGTTGCTTCGAATAGTGTGGTCTCTGGGACATTCAGTAAGGTTGACTCAGAAATTACTCGGCGACATACTTTTTGAAGTTGATCCATTAATTCATCTCTAATTGCATTATGTCGTACAAAAGTTATTCCTCCAGTTCGACAAGACATTATGTGGGTATTTCAGGACTTGATCCACATTCATACCTCTCTTCTCGATTCAGAGTCTTCCAATCGTATCGAGTAACAAGGGCATCGTGGAACTCTTGACTATTGGGAAACAAATTTTTTGCCTCACGACTATTGTTGAGCCATGATAAAGCCCCTGTTTTGCTTGCATTTTCGAGAATCGTAGCGAGGTCTCTTGTTGATGATTCTATAATGATTTCTTACCGTCTAGGTTCTTCTATATTATTTTCATTATTTATCTTTTTCGAAATGTCTTTTTGTTGACTCTCTAATTCGTCACCGGTGACATCATTCATTGCTGGTGCACAAATCCTTACTGAGTTGCGATATTCCATGCAGCTTTGTTTTGATGGGTTCCTAATTCCCAAACCTTCAAAGCGATTTTGAAGGGAAATGATTCTCTCTGACTCGATGTCACCTACAACATAGCCCTGCATCTCAGGCCATACATCGTTGAACAGTTTTAAGTGTGTGGAATCGAGCCATTCGTCTTTCGTGTCACAGGTTCGTTTGGTGTAAGATAATTTTGGTTAAATCGCTTCTGTTAGGAGTGTATAGCCTGCTAATGCCTCTTGACGACTGACTTCTCGAAGTTTCGCCAACTAATTCTTCCATTTTTTAACTGCTTCTGAACATTTGGCATGTACGAACTCTGAGTTCCCAATGTAGCTGCTAAGATATCTAACACCATCTCTCTTTATTTGAACTCATTCTTGCGTGAAAACATCTGTAGTCTTTTCAGGAAGATTTAAGCAAGTAAGTATTGTGCATTCCGAGGAATGACGAAATATTCATAAGGCCCGCATTTTTGGAGTTCAATCCAAATTTTCTCAAGTTCCGCAATCGTACCCACACATCTTCCGTCATCGGCATACCAAACGTGTTTGGCTCCTGGGGCCACTATTTGTAATCTATTTATCAAGGGGATTGATACGAGGGCAAGCACTGCAATCGAAAGGGGATCATCCTGCGTGAAACCTCTGCTGAGTGTAGTGTAGTCCCATTTACGACTAGGTCAGATGCTCGACCGTATGTGTTTATTAAAATCACACGTAACGATGGGCATATATGTTTGATATTTTCGAGCGCAAGTTTCATATTGATGCACTTAAAAGCATTCTTAGCGTCAATCAGGAGCAAACAAGAGTGTGCTGTATTTTCGAACGCTTCTCGCATTGTACGAATGGCAACTTCTGTGCCACAACAATAACCCGCACATAGCTGAAAGTTGCGGCAAACTGAGGTGATGTCTTTGGACACATGCTTGAGTATTACTCGCCCTACTATTCTCCTTAAGATATCTCAAATACCATATCGGCCGAACTCCCGGTTTCTTGTCAAGAGGAACAAGACGGCTGGTTGTATATGCGTAATGTCTAACAAGATCAATTTCTTCGGTAGATATTTCGATGGTAAACTCACAGATTTGGGAGGCCAACTTGTTCGAAGCGTCTGCATGCTTGGTCAGAAAGTTTCTGCAGCCATCTGCATAAACTCCAGATAATCCCGCGGATCCTGTTATGAGTCTCGCTGCATTGATCACATCGACTGAAGTTAAGTCACATAAACTTATTTCGTCACAGAATCTTAATTAATATTAGGATTTATAACTTAATCTTAATTAAGATTAAGATTATCATATCTTAATCAAAGAATCTTATCACATAATCTCAATTAATTTTTTTAACGAAGAATTATCTATCCATAAGAAAATAAACATAATTGAGTCAGTATTAAACTAAATGCCGTAAACCGACAGAATCTTAATTAATAATAAAGATTTTGTTAAATAACTATATAACCACTAAAATCGTTTTTAAAAATAAAACAAAGAAAAGAGCAGAAAGTCAGACTAGTTGATAGTAGAGTCTTTACAGTGTCACGGCCTCAGATCCAGCGGGATCTGAGCCCTCCAGCTAATCCAACACATTGCTCTCCGACTGAACCACCCCGGATTTCCCCCTCCCCTTCCCGAATAATCTAGTCGAGACGGGCTATGCTGGGTAATCTCGAGATGAAGAGCTTGATAAACCTTAGTCTTTGCTCTGGGGACGTCTTCCCGAAAATAAGACTAATTCCGAGATAGCCCAAGTACCCCAGAGGCGCATTTAAGCTTTCTCATTCCATAACAGATGCTGAGCCCGTTTCAGGGTCCACCTAGCTTTCTTCAGTATACATTTGAGACTACCCAGGTCAGCTTTCGCCGACCAATTCACCGTAACAGTGAACCCCAGATATTTTACTCGACTCGTAAAGATGGAGTGGTTAAGGCTGCAAAATGGAGGAGAGTGCAACGACTGCTAGTATTTTAACCTTCTTTTTGGTGACAGGGTCACCATGAAAGACGACCACCTGCGATTTGTTGGAGTTTAAAATAAGATTGGATGAGGGCAACTGATCTTTTAATCTTAAAAAGAAACGGCTGATTTCCGAGACTACATGTTTGCCCCTGCGTCCAGAGAACAAGGCTGTGGTACATCAGTGTATACCAAAACATGTTGTTCGCGTTTAAATTTTCTGTAGAGTATAATGGAGGCAACAAGATACAAGATTAAATAAGTAGAGATCCCTGAGGCACACCCTTAATGTGGTAGAACTGACGTGCATCGGGGTCGCCTTCATAAAAGAATCGCATGGTATACAACAATATTTCCACCCTATTAACAATTCTCACAGGCAACCCGAGGGACCTGAGAGAGGAGATAACGAAGGGATTGTAAATGCGGTGAAATGCAGCAGAAAAGTCTAGAAAGACAGCTCAAGCTGATGACTCTTATCCTGACAAAACTGCTCAACTTCGCCTATTGCTGACTGTACCGAGCGATTTTTCACGTAACCATGAAAACCTGGTGGGGTTAAATTTCGCCTACTTAGATGGTCGCGGATTTTACGCGAAAGCGCTTTATCGTAAATGGAGATTAGGGAGTTTTGAATCGAAATGTGTCGCGATCTTTAGGACATAAAATCGACTTTTTTTGGTATAAAAACACGACGGCTGATGTTGATTTCCGCTATGTCAGACGGGAAGGCTAATAGCATTGTGATGGCGACCTCCTTTCTCTGACTGTATGTCAAAAGCTGACAAACACGAGTGGAGAGTGGCGCATGGGTTCTGGAGGTGCCCGGGAGTGGCCCCCAGGAGTTAAGGATATCTGTAACAGACAAGTCCCTACTCCTGAAGTCACACCAAGGCGGGATTGGTTGGGGTGATTGAGTGGCTCTATAATTATGTAGGGATAGTGACTCCTCCAAAACTTTATCAAGGCCTATCGTATTTAATTAACCTTGTTAATTAAATAATTTTGTCAAATAATTTTAAATAGTCAAAATATATCTCAATTATGATTCTATGAGAGTCGCTAATTTATACTTTTCGATAAATGTCTAGTCTGTCTTAAGTTTATATTCAAAAGAACAAGTAAATTTAAAGAGAAATATAATCATAACACTATTTTTCTTTTATTTACACGAACCGAAATCAAATTTGTGTTTTTTAAAGATATTCATATGCAGCAACTGCGATTTATTTTTCCGTGATGAACAACATCCATGTAGAACATATGTTAAATGAATTATATAAATCCAAAATTTTTCGCTTTAATTGCGTATATCAACTTTTGACGAAGAATCTGTTTCGTTGAATAAAGAGGAATGTAAAGACGACTAATACAGGTATTAGCTGTTGGTAGATGCTGATCGTCAGGATGGCGTATTGTAATAGAAGGAGCGGCTTGAAATCCTTCAGCCGATGAAGGCAAAGTAGGACTTCCAGTCCAAAACAGTACCTGATTAAAATAAATATTATATATAGTAAATATAATACGATGACTAGAAAAATATTATTGGAAACTAAAAAAAATTTAAACGTGTATTGTAAATTTTATAAATTTGAAACATTTATCTAAGTATATCCTTTAAAAAAATTGCAGTAAATTGAAATTTATTGTCGATTTGTAAGATTAACTTTATAAACAAACAAAAATTAATTTGCTATATTTATTGCTTACATTTTGATTTTATTTAAATTATTAAACCAAAACACGATCATGCATTATTTAAGTGCTAGATTATTTGATAGCTGGACAAATTAGATAGCTGAATAGACATGTGCACACACTATCAAATCAGTTCAAAATGTAAAAAGTTAAGGTCTTACGAGATCCTGACGTTTTTGAGGAGACATTCCTTCTACAACTGTCCAAAACCATCGCTTAAACCTGTCAAGACGATCAGAGGTTTCTTCACCTACAAAGAAAATGTTAGATCATAAATTTTTTGAAATCGATAACAAAAATATAATGAAATGTTTTAAACCTAAATTAAAAGTTTTTAATAATTAAAAACTTTTAATTTTTAAAATTAAATGAATTACCGAAATAGTCGAAATTAAACTTTCGACTATTATATGAAATTAGAAATATATCCATCCTTATATGAATTTAATTTTTTTAATTTCCAGGAACTATCATGTATAGTTGAACGACAACAAAAATTATTTTGGTATTTCGCTAGTAACTACCAGCATCTTCAGAAAATTAACATAAAAATGAAAAAAGTCACATAACTAAAGTTTTTTGTCGGTTTGTACATTGATGCTGGAATCAAAATCGTTGCTAAAATTTGTTCATGTAACATTTTGGTTTGTAGGGACCGTAGCAAAAAAAAACACAACAACGAAACAAAAACACTAAAAATGTACAACAGAAGTACAAAAGATATGTATTCATAACAAAACAATAAAAATGAAGACGTTCATGTAAACGCTTCTAATTAGTTGATTATAGCATTAATAATGATCACATAATTGATTTTGATGGAACTACCATATTATCAAAAGAATCCAATATGTTTATAAGTAAGATCTTAGAAGCGTTTTATATTAACAAACTAAATGATAACTTAATGGTTGGTAATAAAGCTGACTTAAACTTAAAATTAATACAAACGAAAGCGTTTGATTATAACAAAAAAATATATTTTATTTTTTTATATTTTTTAACTTTATTTTTATATAGCATAAATTATGCTTGCAATCTACTGTTTAAAATGTTTTGGTTTCCTCTATTTTGTTATTTTATTTCTTCATTTTTATTGTAATAATAAGAGTTTATTAAAAAAATGCACAACTAATAATTTACCTCTCAACTAATAATTATCAATTATTAAAAATATATCTATCCTTATCTGTATTTAATTTTTTAAATTTCCAGGAACTATCATGTATAGTTGAACGACAACAAAAATTATTTTGATATTTCGCTAGTTACTACTAGCATCTTCAGAAAATTAACATAAAATGAGAAAAGTCACATAAAGTTTATTGTCGGTATTTATTAGTAGTTGCTAGCGAAATATCAAAATAATTTTTGTTGTGGTTTAACAAAACCTGATAGTTTCTGGAAATTTAAAAACTAAATAATAATATAACAAAGAAATTAAATATTTCTTAATTCAAGATATTCAAGTCATTCATTTCCATGAATTTAACAAATGTCAATTTAAAGGAACAAAGGAAAATCAAGACCAAAGGATTATTTAATGATATTTCAATGTCAACTAACATCAATGTAAGCAATGAAAATCAGGAAAAGAAAATCGTTAAAGTTTTTAAAGACCATACCAATTTTCTTTTTCCTGATGATGGCAGTTGCCATTGAAATGTTAAATAATCCTTTAGTCTTTAATTTTCCTTTGTTCCTTTAAATTAACAAATATTTCTTAATTAACATCAAACGTTTATTGTCTATTAAATCGACCAAAGAGTTCCTTTGAGGGTAACTCTTCTTGTTCCACTCAAGACTTCTAGAATTGGCGCTATATTTTAAGAGAATAACATAAATAGTTTAGAGTAGTACGGTTATAGATTGTTATTAATTACTAAGTCCTACCGTGTACTGAATTTAATCATTATTTTATATTCGTTTTAAAGCGAAACAGAATTTGATATACCAACGTAGCACTTACGAATTTAAAAATGTTTATTTTATTTAAAAAAATAAATTAAAAATAAACATTTAAAATCAATAAATATAGTTACCACTTTCATCTATAAAAGTTGTGTATGAATATAGAGATTTGACATCAATTCGATCAGATCCATTTAAAAGTAAACGAAATTCTTCTGCGTTAAGATGCGATATGGAGGACAATGGCAGAACATCGAGCAATCCTTGACGCAAGTTCTATACAGAGAGATTAAAACAAATAATCTATATTTGATCAACTTTAATTCTCTAACCTTTAAAAACGGCTCTACCAGTTTAATAAGTCTATGATTCGTATAGGTTTTAACGTAGCTGTTCAAGTTAGCTGCGATAACTTGTGTATTCATGCCGTTATCAATAAGTTCGCTAGTTCCGGAACCCTTAATGATAGATAGTTGCAAGTTATGAACAATTATGGATTGCGAAACCTCTTCAGCTCTTAGATCTATCGCCCATCGTAAACCAATATCACTTATGTCTTTCTCAGGATTAGACTCAACTTGATGCAGTAATCGTCGCATGCTTTCATAGACAGTGGAATCGAAGAAGGCAAGATCATGCCAACTTATGTCACGACGAAGAATATACTTTATAACATGCCGGCAAAGGAATATAGGCAAAATATCGTTGTTCAGTAGGCATAAACCAATAAGCCTATGCAAAATAAAAAATTAATTAATAACAGCAAAATCTAAAAATTCGAATGTCTGTATGAAATACATATTAACTCATATACATATCTGAGTTTAATATATACAATTTGATACTTTACAAATCTGAGTAAAATGTTAGAGAAAGTTAACAATCTAAAAGTGATTTATTTAAGACTGTTAAGATAAAACGATAGACAGAAAATATTAATACTGGTCTAATATTGCAGTATAAAGTAAATACCTGAAATTGTAATTAAAAGTTAATTATAGTTAAATTTGTTTCATAGTCTACATGATTAAACTTGATTTATAGTAGAATGTGACTTCATTAACAAAACAGTTTGCACAACATTAAACGAAATAGATATAATCTATACTTGAAAAGTTTAATTTTATTACAAATTCACATATTCTTTACTTGAATTTTAGTTATTTAAAGGTAACTGCAGAAATGTAAATATATTTTCATTAGGTATAAAAATGACTTGAAAACGCAAGGTCGCAAAATGTATTTTGTCGTGCAATAAGAAAGTTTTTCACATATGCAAAACTACGCATACACACCTTCCAACATTTCTGTACGCGTTTAATCGATTAGGTGTTGCAGGAGCCGGACGAGGAGCGAAGAATTCCTTATCTGCTTGCGGCTTCCAAAATAGCGGGCAATCATCCTTCTTATCGGAGAGCTTACTAGACTTGTCAGTACTACAATGCACTATAACAATAAAACATAAAGATCATATACGAGCATTAAACACGGAAATATGATACCGGTGGTGTCCGTAGCTTTGCTATCTGTTTCATCATCATTTGTATTCTAAAGATAAAGTAATTACAAAATAATAAATCATTTCTATAGAATTTAATTTTTCAAAAATAATTTAAACACATTATTTTTATAGCAAAATATGAGTCATTCAAAAAATATAATTTTAATTTTTTAACGTATTTTTAATTTTTTTTAAATATATTTTTTTTTCAACTAATAATTTTAAAGATTAGTTATAATGATCTTTTAATACATAATAAATATCAAAAAACGAATTAATAAATAATAAGAGGTATTTGTACCTCTCAGGTATTAGTTATTTTTTCAATTTCATAATTTATTTTATTGATTTAATAATTAAATAATTTAATTTTAATTTGTTAAAATATTAATTTTAAAATAAACTTATAAAATCAACGTAAATTTTATAAATTAATATTAATTAATTTGATTTAATTATTCTAATATTTAATTATTAAATTAAATATTAATAATTTAATTTATCTTAAATTTGAAAAATTGAATGTGTTACTCAATAGGCCTCGAACTTAATCCGTCCATATGTGAAGTCGTATAATACAGTTCAACCTTCTCGAATGCGATCGCACCTCTGTTGCTGGGTGTCAAGATGGTTGAACACGGCTCAGTGAAGCTTTTGGTTCAACGATCGGAGACGATACGAGCATAGATGCAGCCATCGCCGACGCTATAACCGAACTAGACAAAATGACTTCCCGTATCATGCGCCTGACTAGACATGACGCGTTATACCTGCTCAGACATTGTGCTAGCATCCCAAAAATGGGATATCTCCTTCGTTCCACACCAGCCTTCAAGCGAACATCGATTAACGATTACGACAACATTTTGCGATTATCCCTCGAAGCAATACTTAACATCCATTTCGACGATAGAGCTTTGTGCGAGGCTACCCTTCCGGTTGTTCTCGACGGTCTCGAGATAACATCCGCCGCCATTATAGCATTACCGGCTTATCTGTCCTTAGTGTCAAAAACGCAGGGATTGGTGGAGCTTTTGTTGTTGGGTAGTTCAATCCCAATCAGTAGTAACCCCGACTTTGCCGACGGTAAATTAATGTGGTCCTCGTTTATCACCACTGAGTCACCGAAGGATGCACATAAACAGGGTTCTCGGAGCAGGCCTATTTACCAACATATAAGACGACGGCTATTTGATTCAGCATCTGAACCATCAGAAATTGCACGTCTGCACGCGGTTGAGAGAAATGCGGCGGGTGCATTTCTAGAGGCCGTTTTATGCGCCTCTACAGGTACAAGGCTGGAATACGAAACCGTTAGAATTGCAGTTGGCCTACGTTTGAGATTCGTATACGTGCAGCGCATACATGTCACTGCGGAGCAGCGGTGGATTCTTTTGGACGGCACGGATTGGACTGCCATAAATCGACCGGACGACATTTTCGGCACGCACAGATGAATGCAATAATCAAAGCTTCACTTGCCGTTGCAGGTCACCCGAGTACACTGAAGCCTACTGGAATGCTGCATACCTATGGCAAACGGCCAGACGGCGCTACTCTTGTGTCCTGGGATCGTGGGAGGCTTCTCGCATGGGATTTCACATGTGTGAACACACTGGCATCCTCCTATTACTAGGTGCAGGTACTTTGGCATCGGACGCCAGCAGATCCTCAGAAGAATATAATTTCTGACTATAATTTCTGAATAATTAATTTGTATTATCTTAAGTTAATTTTGTATTAACTTTTTAATTATTAAAAATCGATAATTTAGATCAATTTTGATTTAAATTTATCCTGAATTAAACCCAATTTAATTTTGGAGAAAAGTTAATAAAGTCCAAAATAAATTTATTATATTTCGCTAACTTCTGCCAGAGACAATTCATCATTAAAACTTCAAATTTGATACTATATAAACTATAAATTTAGTTGGCTATAATTTAATTAATAATCTAATTTAAAAAAATAAAATAATCAAGCCGTAAAGCATAAGCCAAATAAGCCAAATGAGCGATTAAGGAATAATAAAAGAAAATTGATTTGAGATATTTTTGGTGTTACAATTTTATCACAAACAATTTGTGCTAAAAATAAAATTAATAATTTAATCAAGTAAATTGCATAACCATAATAATGTGATTATGTAAACGTAACACCTTAATCAATGATTTATAGAAACAATATTTTACTTTAATTAGCATAATTATGAAACTTACCGTATTGAATGCTAACATTCGTGAGAATTGAGGATTAGACGATGCTCGGAACGACGTGGTATCTGAAATCGTCGATGCCGCCTGACCACCATCAGTTTGTTGAACTGTCGATCTTACATCAGAATTGACTGCTTGCTCACCACTCATAATAGAGGTCCAAGTATGTCGAGCGCTGTCAATTAAACTTGGAAGTGAACGTCTACTTCTCAATGGCTCATCAGGTCTATTTCGAAGTGAACCACTACGACTTACAAGTGGGGATATTGACAGTCGTCTCTCCCTAGATCGTGTGTTACTCGGCATCACTAGAGCGTAGAATGCAAAATCAGAAAATACTTTGTGAAATAATATTTACAAGCTTGGCAGCTTTCTAGAGGCGGTAATGGTTCATCTGCCAAAAGTTCCTGAAGAAGCAAAAATGTATAACGCACAAATAATTCGAATAAAATTGAATTACATGTATAACAGACGTGTAAAAACTTCTAGTTACACCGACTCCTTCACCAGGTTCATCTTTAAAACTAACGCGAATTTTGGAAAATGCTAATAAAGGATATGAACTCGAATTTGAGTTCGTCGATGTTGCTTTCAAATAGGCGACATTAAGTGATCTGAACAATTTATATATTAAACTTATTCTGCTTCGCTCAACCTAAATATAAAAGTGCAAACTGTTCAAAATATTTAAGATATTCAAAATATTCACGTTTTCAAAACGAATTTCTTTAGTTGCAGTATTGCGTAAGCGTTCTGCCTCTTGTCTAAACTTTGCCTCAACATGTTGGAAGTTTGCGAAACATGGAAGGATTGAGAGCAATTCTTGACCAATATCATCAATGAACAGTTTCGTAAATGCATCTATCGATAAACGCCATTTAGTCAGAAAGCTTCTATCTCCAAGTGGCATTGATTTAAAATTAGTGTTGAAAATTCTTAAAGGAAATGTTTAATTTAAAAGATACAATTTAAGAATGAAAAAAATGACATAACAAAAAGTTCACTAATTAATTTAAATTTATAAATTTGAAATTTTATCATAATAATTACTAGCATTTTAGTTAATACGTTAATTTTACAAAAATTAATGGCTATATTAAATAATCAATCGGATAAATGTGTAACGTGTACCAAATCTGATACAAAGGTCAAGGTAAATTAATGAATTATGAGAATACAAAGGTCAAGGTAAATTAATGAATTATGAGAATACAAAGAATTCAACCATCACATTTTTACTTTGCCAATGTACAAATTGTGATAAATGCAAGAGATCCATTTTCTTGAACAGAATGACAGAATGACAAGCACTTTTGGTGATCAAATTACTTTTGATCAAAATGATATACAATTTATTCTGTAGAATTAAGACAAAAGATTTTACAATTTAATAAAAAATGTATATAAAAGTGAGTATAATTTAAACTGCACATACACCATGTCGGAATACAAAATGAAAAATTTTTTAAAACATCAAATGTTGTGTATTTAGGAGAATGTGCTTATGTCGTGCTCAATATGTTGGCGAAACAGAAAAATGTCTAGACCTTATACTTAATAACAGGAGATCAGACATCAAGGCAAAAATGAATCAGACAGGAACAACTCCTGTACACTACGGGACAACATTGTAAATAATGGATCAAAAAAGGGGACACTTTTATTTGATATTTCACTAACCTCTGATAGCATCTTCAGATTATTACAGTCGTCTGAAATTTTCTGAAGATGAACTTTTTTGAAACGACTATAACTTTCTGAATTATAGTCGTTTGTAATTTTCTAAGGATGCTAGCAGAAGTTGGCGAAATATCAAATAAAATTTTCCCCTTTTCTGATTAAGCTCCAATAATTCTTTAAAAAATAAACAATATATTCAAATATAAATTGTTTTATTCCTGTCACGAATAAAAACAAAATACTGCAATATTTTTTTTAATGATAAATAAATAAATTTATTTTTTAAATAAATTAATTGTTTAAATAAACGTTGCATTAATTTATATTGATTAACTAAATATTAGTTAATATTAAATATTATTAACTAATATTATAATTTAATATAATTAAATAATTTTAATAAGTTATTATAATTTAATATTATAATTTATCATAATTTATTAAATAATAAATAATTTATACTTAATAAATAATAAAAAACTTTAATAATTTATTATAATTTAATATATTATAATTTTTATTATATTTTTTAACTATTAACTATTTATATTGATTAACGTTTATTTATTTATACTTAATAAAAAGCTACAGAGTAAGAGGCACAGATAAGAATATGATTTAATGGTTTACACATATAAGAATATGATTTGTTTACTTACAAATTTTAAATTTATCATTTTTTAACCAAATAACGCAAATATCAATCACGTAATTCATAACGAACTTACATTTAAGCACAAGATACTAAGTTTTAAACACTTACCGGTAATGGGTAGTTTTGGTACTCTCTAAATTATATAATAAGTTAGATTTAAACGGCACAAGGCTTCGATTACCATTTGATCGTAAAATTGAACTAAGCATTTCTTCAGCATTAGCTGGTTGGCCATTGAACCATATTTCCTCCTTATACGAATCTGGCTGCAATAGCTGAGGTCGGCTCACTAGTGGTAGTGCTTCAGATAGTGGGGTTGTGATGACATCAGGAACTTCTAGACCGATTGCCAACGTAGATTCTGTTCGATGGAAGAAACGGTCGTATTTGTTAATACGCGATCGAGATGGTGTATCTGTAAATATAACACGCAGTAAAAATGTATTCGAAACACATTATATGACATATTGCTTTATAAATTATTGTTTGAATGATGTTCGATGCTAGACAAAATTTGGAAAATAACAAATTACAATATTCTTAAAAGTATGCAGTTTAAGAATTCTTACTGTTTAAGAATTCAATTATAGTGTAGTATTCAAAACTAAAAACTAATAAGTTTAATTTAATTGCTTTATTGGTTTCGATCATTGCTTGAATGACAAGTTAATTTTAAAATGTTGGTCTGTTTCATAGATAGGACAGCCTGAAAGTATATAATTTAAAAAAGGCTAAAATTAATATTTCTAAGATAATATTTTAAAATGAATGACTTAAATATTTAAAGATGAATATTTAAAGATATCTTTTAATAGATATTAAAAGATGGATTAAAAGTTATCAAACAACATATCTTTATATTTACAAAAAATACATGGAGCTGCAGTCGCAACAAATGTCGACTAAAATCCAAAATCTATTTCACTAAATAATTAAAATTGAATTTGTATTATTTCGCTAAATTAAGCGTCTATTTGATAATAATTAAGTTTGTATGTGCCTGACATTATGGAGCAATCAGTAATTAATTTTTGCACGATTTATTTAGATTTCTCATGATTTAAATGGTGTATTTCGATTTATAAAGTTAGCATCAATTTTAAATGTATATAATAACACATTTTAAATCGGATTAGGATTAAAATCCTAAAAATTTAAATAATATAAAATATAATATATAATTATTATATATTAATTATTATATTTTAATAATATATAATTATTAATAATATTAAAATATTTATTAATTACATTTTTAATGAAGATTTTCTATCGAGCCTAATATTTTTCTGAGTTAATTATTGTACCTTAATATCTTCTGTCAAAGAAAGCGATTAAGCAATTATAAGTGATTGAACATGGATTTTGAACTGTAAGCAATAAATTTATCGTTAACTAACAATAAATTGTAGTTAGTTACAAATTTCGATAATCATTAAAATGATTATCGAAATACTAAAAGTGAAGTTGAATTGAAAAGTAAACACTTTATTGATTTGAGCTGCGCAATTATTGAAAAGTGAAATTACGTCAACCATCATTGACGAAAGAACCTCTTCGTCAATATTGCTAATATCAGTTAATAAAAGACAAATAATTAAATTAAAATTAATTAAATGTTACCGATATTTTGTCGACATTTCCAAGGCAAATTGACTAAATAAAAGATAGAATAAGGAATAAGCCGATACAAATTAGTGACATACAAGGTAAGTTGCGTTCGATTTTGTCTAGTGTAAGTTGTAGACCAAGCATTGCATCGAGTACATATGCCAAATAATTGCACGACGATAAGTTGAAATATGGTGGAGACTGTTGGTGGTAAATAGTATTAGAACTCCATAAGGTTTGGACATTTACTAATAATTGCCGTACAGAATCGTGAGAACTACTAGTCGATGAAGGTTGTTGCTGCGGAGGCTGTGAAGCAGCTTCTAAAAAGATATTAAATTTGTTTTGTTGAATATAAATTAGCAGTTCACTTATGTGTTTAAGTAAAAAACTATTTCATGCCATAAAAACGATTGAATAAAAATTTAATACGAGGCAATTTACTAAATTGTTCAATTGCATTATTTACAAAATTTAAAAGTGCTAACTTCCTAACAATAAAAAACTTAATAATAGTAAAATTAGGAAGATACTTTAATATTAACACAACAAGAGAACTAAAAAACGAATAGAAAATTAAAAAAATCAAATTTTTCAAATGAGTAACAAATGCGAACACTTTTATCCTTTATCGCAAAAGCAAAATAGACAGAATATTTTCTTAAGTATCAAGGAATAAAAAACGTTAGTCTGAATTTTTCTATATGAAAATAAAAATAATATTAATATAACTTTAAACAAAGTTCAAAGTTACATATGCTTTCTCGGGATAATTCGCAAATTCGTTTCTGTTTCACGGGGATATAAACAAAGCGATTTTAGTGGGACTAAATAAATCGGTTTTCAGATCATGTAAACATGACAAGAGAACAAACAAAGAAGCAATCTAGAAGCTTGAACATTATATAGATCTTAAGTTTACAATTTGGTAAGTAAGATTAGTGAACAGCAGCTGAGTGAAAGTTTAAACTTTATTCGTTTGTGTAACGAATAGAGTTTAATATTATTTATACTATCTATTTAATATTATTTATACTATCTAATACAGGCTAAATGTTAAATTTTATATTTCATTTAATTTTGGATAACTAATATTTGAATTAAAAAAAGATAAAAAAATCATTTTTTCAATTAAAAAATTTAATTTTTAATTTATTATTTCATCTTTATATCATGGATTTTATATTTAATGTTCAAACCAAGGCTGAGCTCATAGACTTCTCTGAATAAACAAAATTCACGTTTTAAAAAATGAATTGAGATAATTTGAAGTTTAGACAATATAAATTATAAGATTAAAAGATGCAAACATAATGAATTGTTAAATGCTTTTTAGTATTCGTGGCATTTTGAAATTTAAATAACCGATTATTATACTTAAAATAAAGATTTTAATAAATATATTTTAAAACTTAAAAATAAGTTTTAAATACGACAAAATTTGAAAATAATGATTTAAAAGCTTTTGTATTAATTTGAAAGGAAAATATTTTTGTAATTTAATTTGTAGAAAATTAAATGTTTGAACCTGTTGGAGGCTGTTGTTTCATTCGCTTTGAGTCTTCGATAACCATTTTCAGAAAAGATGATCGCAATGGATGAATATTGTTTGGCTTTCTAGAGCGAACAGATCCTAGCCAAATACCTTGACGAAGTGACAACTCTGTAGCGTTCATAAGAATCGACAACCAGGACCATGTATCCGCAAGTCTTTCTTCCAGGAATGTCTACGGTCATTGAATAAAATGTTTGATTCAAAAAAATCGATAGAATTTTATTTGATTTCTATAAAAATGTAAAATAAATTTGAACGTCTACAATGTAGAAACTTTGCAAAGTTCTTCTATTTTCAAAGTAGGCCAAAACAGCGAAGACAGTCAGCCACGTTCAATGCATTCTTCATATTTGTTACGTTAATCATTTAACGTAACAAAAAGTAGTAAAAAGCAGCGTAGACATTCAAAGAACACGAATGAGTAATGTGGTTAAATACCGAAACATCTAAAAACATTCACTTAAATTTCCTTTCGAAAAGACTTTGCATGTAATTAGACTTTTCTATCGACACGCATATATGGGTTTCCGCATGTACTTTCTTTTTCAAAATAAAGTTGTAGCTTAAATGTTTCAGTACTGGTTCCAACTCAAAATTACGTACATTGGATGTATCAACGGCTAGATGGTCAAACACTGCGTAATGTCTCGTGATAGAAACAGAATTCAGTCTTTGGGAAAGTAAATTATAATTATTACGATACATTAATTACGATTAACCAATAAATATGAAATTTATTATGACGTTTAAACGAGTAAACGTTTAAACCAGTAAATGTTAAAGAAGTAAACATTTACTACTGCTGGACTGGGTATTAACGAAAATACCCGGTAATGACGTTTACTTCATGACGGTGAAGTAAACGACGTTAAATATAACAGGTGTGAATCAATACTGTATTGTAATAGCTGTATTTGTATAGTTGATGCCTAGATATAAAACAAAACACAAACCGTACATTTTATTAACAGCGACTAACATCGCTCGGTAAAATATTTTCCGAAACTGCATATTCTTCAAAATTGGTTATTTTCCAAATTTCATATAATTTAATAAATAATTTGTTAAAATTATTTAATTGTAATATAAATAAATTATTATTGAAATCTAATTAATAATTATCTAATATTTGTATTTGGCAAAACAAACAAATTTAACTAAGTCTTCTAATAAATTTTTATTATTTAATAAATAAAACAAAATACAAAAAACTAGAGTATAAAACTAAAAATGAATTACCTCAATGGCGTCACTGTCACCGGTCCCGCCAATGATGAACGAAATCAAGCGAATAGCAACAGCGTAACCGCGGCAAAGCGCAGATCGAGAATTAATTGAATCTGCAGAAAATGCAACGACTTGATTAGGATCGCTGGAGGTGTGATTCGTAGTAGCGGATCGTTCATTTTGGTTATTCAAGGATGTAAAAGTAACACCTTCATCGGTTCGACTTGGTGGTTGTGTCGCTAAAATTACGATTGTGAAATACAACGTCTGTTATTTATTAGTCAATTCATAAAAATGACGTTTATTTAAAATTTCAATTTTTTATTTTAACTTGATTTAAATTATAGAAAATCTAAAAACAATTATTAATTTTATTATTTAATTATTAAATTTTGATTTAGCATTATTATGTTTTGTTTAGTTTATAATTATATTAAATACGTAGACTTAGTTAGCTGATTTAATTAATACGCGTAACCAAACCTTGACCCGTTTGACCAACATATACATGATCACATTCTTTAAAGGTATTTTATAAACAATGGCATCTATGTTGGGTAGAAGAGTTAGGGGGCGAAACCTGATAGCATAGCAGTTCCTCCTGATGACCTCTAATTCTTATTCTGATACAACATCTGTTAGTTATTAGTCAATTCATAAAAATGAATTTTATTTTTATTCAGACGAATATAAAGTATTTCAATGGAAGATAATAGAAGATTATCTATTTTAAGCTTTTAGAATGTGAATTTAGAAACATACCAGTTAATATGTTTTAGCAGTTAACTGCCTGATAAAATATCAGTTCTTTTTGATGTCCTCTAATTGACTTTTATTTTATGTAGTTTTGTTTTCTAATCCTTATTCTTACACATCGTCTGTTATTTATTAGTCAATTCATAAAAATTGATTTTTATTTTAAATTTCAATTTTAAATGTTTACTTGATTTAATAATAAATTGTACAAAATCTTATATAATTATTTATTTATATCTTTATTTTTATTTATTTATCGTATAAAATACATAGGCTCAGCTGACTTGATAAAAATATATAAATCAACACAATAATATAAAGAATAAATTTAAACTCTTAAGTGGGAAATTTTTATGGATGGATAATAAATAATATACTTTGCATTAGAATAAGATATTAGATGGTTATTTCAGAGGAAATATATCATTAGCATGTATTTGGCCCCGCTGCTATGTTGGGTAGAGGAGTTAGGGGCCGAAACCTGATAGCATAGCAGTTCCTCCTGATGACCTCTAATTCTTATTCTGATACAACGTCTGTTATTTATTAGTCAATTCATAAAAATGATGTTTATTTTAAATTTCAATTTTTTATTTTAACTTGATATAAATTGTATAAAATCTTATATAATCATGAATTATAATTAAATTTTGATTTACTAATTTAGCATTACTTTATATAAATTATAAATAATATAACAATAATTTATTTTATTATTTAATTATTAAATTTTGATATTGACTTCAAAATCATTTAAATAATTTTATAGAATAATTTGATAATTTAATTTCATTAAATAATTTTAATTTGAAATTTCAATTTTTTATTTTAACTTGATATAAATAATAAAAAATATTATAACAATTTATTTTATTATTTAATTATTAAATTTTGATTTAGCAATATTATGTTTTGTTTATTTTATTATTATATTAAATACGTAGACTCAGTTAGCTGATTTGATTTGTTGATTAATAGTGATTATATCTAAGTCTCTTTCGTAGCTTTTGTTTAATTTGACTGATGTAGACTTTGTTGCAATCTTTACAAGGCATGCTTTACACTACTTCGTTTTTGAATATCTCTGTTTTATTCTGAAAAGGAGATCTGAGAAGGTCTTTTTATGATAAATTATATTTCAATATAATTATTGAATCAGTCAATCAGTCCTCAGCGATTCGACTAATCTATTATTGTACTCTTCCGAAATGTAAGCGGTAGAAAAAAATTGTTGTGGATGTCTTTGTTTTTTTCACTATTTTTTTTGTAAATTCTTGTATTTTTAGTAAATGTTTATATCTAATTATCTAAAATTATTTGTATTTTTTTATAATTACATCAAATACGTAGATTCAGTTAGCTGATTTAATTATGATAAATATATTTTAGGAAATATTTCGAGATATTATTTCAAGATCCATGTTGAGCGCAATGTAAATGTCATCGATATATCTCACTCAAAGCGCTTGCAATATATGTTGTTGTGCCCGGAACTTCTTTTCGTATTGTGATATGAATATCACAAAATATAAATATCTGCTTTTTTAAATTAAGATAATTAAATGTTTATTTTATAATTACATTAAATACGTAGACTCAGTTAGCTGATTTAATTTGACAAATGTCTTGACAAATGAACAAGTAAACAGTCGCTAGATCAATTTAAGAAAAATAGCATTCGAATTCTGCACAAGTGAATATTAATAATAAATAAATTGAAAAAATCTTCATATCAATATGATTTATTTATTATATATATTTTAATATATTTATTTTTTACGTAATAAAAATAATCTTCAATATGACTTTATTTGAGTGGGCACTCAAAATGTTTTATAATTAACTGTTAATTACTCAAATATAAGGGATTACTAATAAGTAATTTTTATAAAAAGCGAGGTTTTATGTATTGAATAAAAGTATTCTCATTATATTTATTATAGAATTAATTGAATATTAATAATATACGATGTATCAGAATAAGGATTAGAGGTCAATATGAGGAGTTGGTATGTTAACTTGTTATCTTGTTCAGAGCCCTATTTCTCGACACAACATTACAGCGGGACCAAATGAATGTTAAGGACATAATGATTAGGAGTCATCAGGAAGAACTGTTATGTTATCAGGTTTCATTAGAAAAATGTAACTGGTATGATAACATAGATAACTGCTATGCTATAAAATAGTTCCTCGAAAATAAAGAAAACATTTGCGACTAATTTAATTTTAGGCTTCGACAGTTTAAAAATATAATAGCAAACATGTGTAGCTATTAATGATTATCTAAAGTGGTCATGCCAAGCAAACAAACATGTATTTTCTAGGTTTTAATTTCTTCAAAATTAAAATGGTTCAGATACAAGTGGTCGAAATACATTGCCATATACACTGTCGACGACTCGATTTATCTGCCCAACATAAAAACGGGGTCAAATACGCGCTAATGACGTTTTTCCTTTTGATGCAATTTGTTTATCTAGTGCATCTTATTAAATACAAAGTGTATTATTTATTCGTCCAAATAATATTTCGCCTAATAGTTTAAATGTTTTTTCTATTTTTTATATATTTTACTATTTTATGTTTGATTATATTTTTATAAAAGTCTAGTTAATATTATATTATGTGATGTAACAAATATAATATATATTATATAATATATTATTATATTATGTGATACATCATATAATATTATATGATGTATTAGAACAAGGCCATCAGGTCATTATCCTTTATTCTTCGACCTAACATAGCAGCGGTACTACGTATTTCTTTTGATGAAATTACAAAGTATATTATTTATTATCCATCCATAAAAATTTGCCACTTAAGAGTTTAAATTTATTCTTTATATTATTGTGTTGATTTATATATTTTACTATTTTCTGCTTGATGTTATTTTTATAGTAACCTAGTTTAAAATATGTATCTATTAAATTATTTAAATGATTTTTAAGAAAGCCAATATCATTACATATTGTTGCAATTCTTAAAATTTCATTATTTAATGTATTATATTTTATATTATATGGTATGCATGAATGCTCATGCAAAAATATGTTTCTTGTAAATTTAAATATGTCATGTTTACGATATAAATTAATAATATTAATTTATATTAATATTATAAAAATAGGTGATAAAAAACAGACGTTGTATCAGAATAAGAATTAGAGGTCATTAGGAAGAACTGCTATGTAACCAGATTTTGGCCCCTAACTTATCTACCTTACATAGCAGCGGGACCAAATACATGCTAATGATGTATTTCCTCTGAAATAACTATCTAGTATCTTATTCTAATACAAAGTATATTATTTATTATCCATCCATAAAAATTTGCCACTTAAGAGTTTAAATTTATTCTTTATATTATAAAAGTATATTATTTATTATCCATCCATAAAAATTTGCCACTTAAGAGTTTAAATTTATTCTTTATATTATTGTGTTGATTTATATATTTTACTATTTTCTGTTTGATGTTATTTTTATAGTAACCTAGTTTAAAATATGCATCTATTAAATTATTTAAATGATTTTGAAGAAAGCCAATATCATTACATTTTATTATGTTATTTGTGCTATTTTAAAGATTTTATATCAAATCAGCTAGGTATCTAAAAGTAACTGTAATGTTAAAAATTCATTATATTACAACAAGGACAATATATTTTTTCGATTTTTTAATCGAAAAAAAAACTAATAATCCAGAAATCTGGATTATTTTTAGAATATCTTAGAAATTCATCTTAAATATATAATATACTTTATGTATTGTAAGTTTATACGCAAAAAACTGTAAATTTATACGCAAATGTTTTATTTGCGTTTGTGCCATAATTTTTTATTAAAAATAGAGAAAAAATAATATTAAAACATTTTTATATGTCGAAAGCGTATTTCATTTATATGGTTTTGTTAAAAGCCATATAAATGAAAATTAGATGGTTTTGTTAATAACCATATAAATGGCAATTATATGGTTTCGTTAAACACATTATAAAAAAATGATTTATCAATTGTATCTTTAAACTCGATATTGTGTCTAATTTTAGTGAAAAATACACGATTAGAAAATTATAATAAAATTTTAATAAATTTTAACTCATAATTTATATTTTTAGTTACTTATTTGTCTAAAAAATGAATAAGTAAAATATCTAAATTAAAAATCGCGCGATTATAATTTTATCATATAATTTTAGTTTTGCGCAATCAGTTAAACTATTTAATTTAGGAAAGTTTAAACTAATTTAAATTGTTGAATTGTTGAATTGCTTGATCTTCATGCATATCATACTTGAAATTTTGCAAAAAGAAATTAATTAAAAAGAGGTAAAAAAAATTTAAATCATAATAATAAACAATAGGTTAAACATGAATGAATGTGTCAGTAGGAATGACTATTTAACCTTTAGCTAAAAATATTAAAAGAACTGAACATACATGAATTTGTATTTAGATTATTACTCGTGGGTAATGAACCGACCGTATTTGATCCAGCTACTGTATCTATAGCACAGTTTAAATTGTTTTTCAATTAGAATATATTTAAACCTTGAGGATTTGGATGACTGGCCTCCTCATGATTATCATCTTCATCAGAGGAGCCACACGATTGCTGCATAATCGCTTCAGCTTCGTCATCGTCCTCTTCGTCTTCATCAGCATCATTTTGTGTGGCATCTTTAAAAAAAATAAAAGACGATAAAACGAATGCGTCATAGATCATAAGACGAAATAATGCACTTTAGATCAATAGGACGTATGTAAGAAGAATGATAAGCAAACTTAAATTCTTAATTCAATTTTCTTCAATTTACTTTACTCCGAAGAATTGCTACTTTACTGCGAAATTCGAAATTTTTAACAAATCAAATCAGCTAACTGAGTCTACGTATTTAATGTAATTATAAAATAAACATTTAATTATCTTAATTTAAAAAAGCAGATATTTATATTTTGTGATATTCATATCACAATACGAAAAGAAGTTCCGGGCACAACAACATATATTGCAAGCGCTTTGAGTGAGATATATCGATGACATT
Organism: Pomphorhynchus laevis; assembly: GCA_012934845.2. Lineage (NCBI taxonomy): Eukaryota > Metazoa > Acanthocephala > Palaeacanthocephala > Echinorhynchida > Pomphorhynchidae > Pomphorhynchus > Pomphorhynchus laevis. The sequence continues at coordinate 94,676 of WNNJ02002910.1, read as the reverse complement.
TACATTGCGCTCAACATGGATCTTGAAATAATATCTCGAAATATTTCCTAAAATATATTTATCATAATTAAATCAGCTAACTGAATCTACGTATTTGATGTAATTATAAAAAAATACAAATAATTTTAGATAATTAGATATAAACATTTACTAAAAATACAAGAATTTACAAAAAAATAGTGAAAAAAACAAAGACATCCGCAACAATTTTTTTCTACCGCTTACATTTCGGAAGAGTACAATAATAGATTAATCGAATTGCTAAGGACTGATTGACTGATTCAATAATTATATTGAAATATAATTTATCATAAAAAGACCTTCTCAGATCTCCTTTTCAGAATAAAACAGAGATATTCAAAAACGAAGTAGTGTAAAGCATGCCTTGTAAAGATTGCAACAAAGTCTACATCAGTCAAATTAAACAAAAGCTACGAAAGAGACTTGAACAACGCAAGGGTAGTCTTAATACATGATACTTTTATTCAGCAATATTTAATTATTGATTAAACAGTTCACATACGATTGATTTCGACAATACAACTGTTCTTGAATACAAGCCATACACACGTGCAGGCGATACACATAGAAATTGAATCAACCATGCAAGACAATAAAAACAATTGGTTCTTAGAATTACCATCAGACCAGAGTTTGGTTGAACAACATATCAATTAAATTCTTTCGTTATTATTCTTTATATACCACGTCATCATTTGTCAAATATAAGGGTTTTCGGAATACGCCAATTACATTAGCGAAAATTCAAAAATTATAGTATTTTTTCTTATTTTTATCAAAGAAAAAGCCAACTTATTATTACATTCTCTCCAAACGCAATTTTAAAAGATTTACAACTTTTTGATTTGTTCGATCTCTATTTAGAAATATAAATATAATTATTTAATTAATTATGGTAAAATAATTAAGATTGTTAATAATTCACAAGTATCTAATTTCAAATGCGAAAGTGAATAGAACTTTAATTTAAATCGAATTTTAGATATAACTTGCGAATAGCATCTAATTTATCAAGTTTAAATTAAAAACGATTGCTCAAAATTTTACAAAATCGAATATTTTGAGAATTTAAAATTATTTATGGTAAGGCAGATGTTAATTGCGTTAGTAAACGAAACATTTAACCATTGATCTAAAAAATATTTTTTCGATTTAAAATAAAACTTTTTATTTTTACAGAAGATGCTATAATTTAAAAGCCGCCACTCAACAAACACATACCATCTTCCTCAGCAGTGATATGATCCTCTTCGTCTTCCTCTTCCTCATCTTCGTCATCATCGTCATCTCCATCATCATCTTCATCATCATCTTCGCTATGATCTTGATTATCGTCTTCTTGCCCACAAACAACGACAACAGTGTCGTCATCTTCATCTATACATGTATTGTTTTCATTGTTTAAATCTCGATAAGAGTCAATGGTCAAAACGTCACCAGTGTCATCATCGTCATCGTCATGGAAAGATATCGTACTTGTATCATCGTAGTCATCATCAAACTAAAAATACAAAACGTTAAAAAGTTTAGATTTTTGATGATTTTCAATTTTTTTAGGATTTTAAAAATTTAAATTTTTTTATATTTTTTCAAAAATTTTCAATTAATTTGAAATAAAATAAATTAGAAGCTAAAAAACGCGTACATTGTTAATTGAACTAAAAAACGCGTACAGTTGTAAATTGCATTTACACTTTAGATTTAAAATAATCAACATACATTATGAAATAGTATACTACATTAATATACAATATAATGTCATACTATACTGATCGTAATTTACAATTAAATGCATTTTTATATGTAAAATTAATATTTTACATTACCTTAATTTTTACATTAATTTTTGGGTTGATAAATTAAAAAACGAAAGCCCTGTCTTTAAAATAATCGATACAAATATTATAGTTTACTTTATATTGATTATATTCAGCGAAATAATCATCGAATGTTTCTGAATTCAAGGGCTCAATCGTTCGTGTAGAATTAATGCTAGTATCTAATACAATTCCAACGCGATTTCGTAAATTTTGCGATATTATATTAAGTTTATCAAGTAATTGATTGAAAATATAAACGTTGAATGAACATTTAATAAACGTATCTGTTTGGATGCATTCATGTGATATCGTGTGTAATACGAAAACATATTTATCGATAAACAATCGCTAATGAACTGATAAGCTTTGACAAAAGCATAATACGCGTGATACAATTTTGCGTATTTATTTCTTTCATCTTCGTATGGTAAGTTTACTTTTTTAATACTATTTGTGATAATACGATAGGTATGAAGTCGAAAATATACATAGAAAATTACGTTATTAGATTTTTTAATAGAAAGAATAAACGTTATACACTGATACTAAAATGAAATCGGATTAATCACAAGTTATCGGATAAGCTGTGTTTATGTATTTAATTTTAAAATTTATGGTTTATATAATTTACTGCTTTTATTCACAGAAATAAAAGCAGTTTACTGGAAAGAAAATGCTCATCTGTCACATTCAAAAAATTAAAGAAGAGCTTAATATTTCAATTTCAAAATTAAAATCACAAAATAGCAGCTTATCATGATGACATCTAATCCTTATTTTGATACATCATACGTTATAGCAACTGACTTTTATTTTAAACTTCAATTTTAAATTTTAACTTTATATAAAAAAATTGTATAAAATCGTAAGTTCAATAATACATCATAATCGTTGGCATCCATTTAAAAATAAAATCTAGAAAAGTGAATGAATATTAATTATGAAAAGTGAATTATTTACTTACTTGAATAATTTAAAGTTTGATAAATATTTGATTTTGATACGTATGTTGTAACTTATTTTACTTACAGATAAATAATATTGATTAATTTTCTTGAAGAATAGAGGTCGAAACCTGGTAACATAGCAGTTCTTCCTGATGACCTATAATCCTTATTCTAACACAACGTCTGTTATTTATTGGTCAATTCATAAAAATGACGTTTATTTTAAATTTCAATTATAAATTTTATTGTTATACAAATATTAATTGTATAAAATGTTATATAATTATTTATTATTTATAATTATATAATTATAATTACTTTTATTTTAAATTTCAATTATAAATTAAAGCATGATATAACTTATATAACATGTTATATAACAATTATTTATTATTCATAATTATTTAATTATTTATTATTTTATTATTAAATTTTGATTATCATTATTATTTCAAATTGAAATAAATTACATTTATATTTATTTGAAAGTAAAAATAATAAAATAATCGTCTGTTATTTATTAGTCAATTCATTTTAATTCCAAATTTTAACTCTAAATATAAATAGATAAATATAAATATTTAAAGATAGATAATATAAATTGTATAAAATCTTTTATAATTATTTATTATTTATCTTTATGTTTATTAATATAACAAAATAATCACTTTTTTGTAAACACTAAATTTTATAAACGACGTATCAACTATTCCTAAATATCCAAATCTTCTTGCCCGTTGCTCGAAAAAAATATCTATAGATAGATAATATAAATTGTATAAAATCTTTTATAATTATTTATTATTTATCTTTATGTTTATTAGTATAACAAAATAATCACTTTTTTTGTAAACACTAAATTTTATAATGTTCAATCTTACAAATCTTAAAAGTCATAATATTTTCCTCACTAATTCAATTTGAATATTGAAAAATAATGATTGTTTATTTTATTTCTGTATATTATACGTAGACTCAGTTATCTGACCTGAATTTTTAGAAAAATTGTTTCTAAAAGAATTTTACAGTAAATTACAAATTATTTTGAAATCTCACGTAAACATCAATACATTAATACATTAATACATTGACTCTATTATTTTCACAAATCAAAGCATTTATTTTATGTCCCAATATACATTTGCAATATATTTGCAGTAATTTAGCTTATATTCGTGTATAAAAAAGTTAAAAAGTTTGTCAATCAAATATTAATGAACTGTCAATTCAATATTTTAAAAGACTGTACCTGATCAGAAAATTCCTCTCGTGGTAGTGCTTCTTCATTTAATCTCGTCATAGGAATGAAGCCAGATAAAACACCAAAGCGATTTTGACGATCAGAACTTGGAGAGAGTGCATCGTCCAGAGCCTAATATTAAACACATTACGAGCAATATATTGGAGTTGACTAACCTGGATAGCAAGCTTGATATCATTGTATAGAACAATACTACTTTCGGGGCCAACTATTCCGGACTTGACTGGTGCAATTAGTCTTTCAGCAATGTCAACTAGCGTTTCTATAGATTTCATTGGGTACATACAAAATATTTCACGTGCTTTATCGTGAAGAGGAGTTAGTCTAAAAGTACGAATCTCGCAATAATTATATCATAATTTAAAAATAAATTAAAATTTTAATAAATTTATTATGCAATATATAATTTTATATCATGTAATATTTTAAATATTGTCAAAAATCACACCCTAGAATACTCTTGTCAAAAAACTCCGTCATTAAAATATATTAAATTACATTTTAATTATAAAGTATACATTTTCCATTTAATCACCAGGAATATTGTCTCTCCACATCCACTCACTAAAGTAATACGCCAATTCCTTGTTACAAACACCCATCATCGTCTTATCTCTGTACTTATGCTTGTTACAATTATGTATTTTGTGTGTTTATTCCTGTTCTAAGATCTACAAAATGTAATTTATGTTTAACAGTTCCGTGTTCTCACAAGTCTAGATTTATGACTTAAATACAGCCTTTTCATCACTATGTATAATAGATCCAGGTGATATAACTCTCTCATTTATAGGTAGCAAAGTTTTCTTCTTCCTATTTTGCACAATTTTCATATATCTTTTGGCCGGAGTAAACGACGTATCAACTATTCCTAAATATCCAAATCTTCTTGCCCGTTGCTCTTCCTCTATTGTGTTTCTGTCTGTGGCAAAAACATATTTCGTCGATTTGACATATTATGCCTTCACCACCTAATAATTCAGAATTATTTAGCTGAATTATACTATATACTCAATTATGCCATATACTCATGGCATCTAATTCTATAGAATTAGAATCTAATTCTATAGAATTAATTCAATAATTCAACAAATATTTATTTTACACCTGTCAAAGTGTAAAATATTATCAAGATTATAATTATATTAAATACATAGCAGAATCAGCGCAGTATTGAAGTAGAATCGACAAGGTAATTTGTGAATCCCACTCCGAAATTAAAAGGTTTAAGAATAAATAATTTATTTTTTATTACAGCAATGTCTTGAATGTCTTGTTCGAATGTTCTTTTATTGTAAAAGTTACGAATTTTCTTTATACAATTTCTTTATAGAATGACATGGGTTAAATAAAAAAGATTTTGCCAATTGACAAAATGTGATTCTGTAAAGATTTGGAATCATGTCAAAAATCCCATATAAAATGGGTATTTAATTATACTAATACTATAAATACTCACACTATAAAACGGCTATTTAATTATTAGAGATGGATCAAAGTAAAGAAGAAATTATTTTTGATATTTGGCTAACTTCTGTTAGCATCTTCAGAAAATTAACTTTTCTAAAGATGTAATTTTCTGAAGATGCTAACAGAAATTAACGAAATATCAAAAATAATTTCTTCTTTCGTTTAATTCAGCTCCAATAATTATTTATCAATAATGGATCATTATCAACTATTTAAAATGGCTGTTTTCATAAATGTATTTTATTGTCTTATTGCAGAAGAATGTAACATTATGTCTAACTGCTACTCATATATTCCGAAAAGAAATTAAGATAATAAATAATGCGATAATTAATAATTAATAATTTTTATAATGCGATAATTATAATTATCGCATTACGGTGTAATGCGATAAATATATAAAGTAGCATGAATTAAAAAATATTACAAAAATAAAAATCGATGTTTTACTAATATATCATTAAGCAAAACAAATATTTCGCAATAATTTAGGAAATTATTTGATATTGTCAAAAATTTCAATAATTCAAAAATTCTCGCCAGATTAGTAAATAAAAACTTACGGTTTAAGCTTTGTGCGCATATCCAGAGAAACACGTGTATGAAAATTCGAGAGAATACCAATCGGTAAATTGCAACGCGCATCAACAGACGTGATCATCGATATGTATAATGTAACTCTAGCAACCGATTCAACGAACGACTGAATGAAGCCATCAAAAGTCCCATCCAACTGTATCATAAACTGATTAATGATCGTTTCAGGTAGACGGGTTAGCAAAGTCAATACAAATTTATCAGTAATTGAACAGTCGTTTACACAGAACACGCTTCTAAGCGCATTGTAATCACTAAGGGTCTGCTCAAGAACTTCCAAACAGAATGACGGAGGAGTTAATTGCTTATCACTAATACCGTTATCATTTCTAGGAACTTAACAACAAAAATAATTTTAGAACAAACGAGCAAATTGAAAGTTGAAATCAGAATTAATAAACATTATCAAATCATTTCAATAAAAAAATTTAACAGGTAAGAATAAAAAATATTAAATTATTATTTAATAATAATTTATTGAAATTTAAGTAATTTTCTAAAGATGCTAGAAGTGGTTAGCATCTTTAGAAAAGGACGCTAGAAGAGGTTAGGTCAAATAAAATTTTCCCATTTTTTGATCCAGCTTCAAAAATTATTTATCAATGGATCGTCATCAACTATTTACAATGTGGTTCATCGTTGTTTTTATTAAATCTTGTCAAGTGTCAAATTATGTAATCGATGTAGACAACAAATGAGTGCTGAATCGAGCAATCTTAATTATTACCGATTTGTCATAATTGCGAATTGTGAGTAAGTGATAAGCCGAAAAATAATTTTATTTTACTAATTCTGTGGTGTTGTGTGATAATCCACCCGCTGAGGGGGCGGGCGGATTCGACTAGGGAGCAACCGGCAGAGAGCAGACGGCCAATGAAAAGGTCGTGGGACTCTGAGTGCCAGATTCGGTGAGGCAGAAGAGATCGATGGATTGCTTGGTGAATAGGTTGAGGATAAGATCAGGATTTATTGAGAATAGATCTAGTGTTGAGGAGATCGAGGCGGACACCATGTGTTGTGGCGAAAGAGTCTAGTGGAGAAGACACATAGGAGAATTTTATTAATTAATTAATTAAATTTTAATTAATTTTCTGCTATTGTGAGATAAAGAAGTGTGAAATTGATTTTTGTTAATGCATTTCATGTTGCGCTAGATTAATTTTACCAATTAATAATTTAATTAATTATTTTATTATATAATTATTATATAATATTTTTCCTGTCAACCACTGGTCTGGGTGTCGGGTTGTGGAGGCAGTGCACGGATCAAACTACTCCAGACATCGCAATCCTAGGCGATAAATCAGAGTTCTCTTTCAGATATCTCAAGGCGATCTTCGGTCAGTTTCGAGATTTGATCTCTCCACCGGTATCGAGGTCTACATCGAGGTTTCTTTCCAGAGAGTCCGGTCTGGAATATCCTCTGAGGATGACGATCCCTAGACATCCTTAGAATGTGTAGTAGCCACCTCCATGATTTTCTTTGATGTAGAGAAGCGGCGACTTTATTCCGAGTCCATCCCTGATGATCGAATTCTTTATTACCGTTTTGTAATAAGGAAGTAATTCGAATTAATTATTACCGTTTTGTCATAACTGTGGTGTTGTGAGATAAAGAAGTGTGAAAATGATTTTCGTCAATGCCTTTGCTGATGCGCTAGATTAATTTTACCAATTAATAATTTATATAATTTATTATAATTTATATAATATTACATATTACTTTATGTTAATAATAAATAATATCATAGTATTACTTTTTCTTTTCAAGTGACTTGGAAAAACACATAAGATTTGATCCATTAAATAGTCGCTAAAATATGAAGTGAATTTTTATTATTTGTGCTGGTCGTTGCTGCTAATTATCCGATTGACTCTTACTAGTCAGCCGGCTAACTATTCTGGCTGACTTTTAATAGTCATCATTTTTATTATCCGGCTGACTCGTTTTGTTTTGTGGCATTATATTATAATATAAAAATAATCCTGGAATATAATATAATATTATAGGATCATCATTTGTGCACTAATTTAGTTCAAACGTCAAGAAAACTGTCACCAGATGACACTTTTTATTCATGCATGCTCATGAATTTTATTTTACTTTGAGAAAAATTTCTCTTTATATAGATAAATCAAGATTTTATAATTTTACCGATTAATTTTTGATATTATGCAATTTTTAAATTACAAAAGCTCTTTAATTGATTTACAGTCTTAAAAACATCAAGTATCAGTTATGCTATACTGACTTACATAACGACATTCGGTAGTAACTGTAGCGCACAAATAGTTCATAAGCACTTTTTATAAAAGAAATATTTAATCTTCTGTCCTGTAATGCTGCTGATGTTATCAAAATAATATTAAAAGGTTGAGCGACCTCGTTTTGCTAAAGCAATTTCCTTTCTGTTTATCAAACAGAAACAACAACCATTAGAGTGCACATTGAGTAGAAACAAAATAAATGCATCACATGATCAAAATTGAAATGGCAAGACGCCCCGCATGAGTTAGAAAATTTATTGAATTTTCGATTCCAGTTTGGAATCATCATCAGAAATTGTAATTAGCTGGAACACTTATAATTTTTTTCAAGAAAATTTTATTAAGAAGAAATTTATTAGCTTGAAGAAAATTCAAGCTAATAATTACAATTTCTGATGATGATTCCAAACTGGAATCGAAAATTTAATAAATTTTCTAACTCATGCGGGGCGTCTTGCCATTTTAATTTTGATCATTTAACATTGACCCCGAACACCTTCCGTTTCTGTGTGCATCACATGAAATTAATTTAAACAAAAAACAAAGTTACCATTTCGACGAAGCATTTGTGCATACGTAAATAGAGAATCGGGTACATTAGATACCATTAATCCAGTAGAGTTTGGAACTGATCGCCTGACTCTTAAAAGTGTTCTGTTATTTCCTTTATAATGACGCTGCTCGTACATCTGTCTCGCAGCAGTTTGAACAAGGAATAGTGGAAGTGGCTCACCACTAAATAATAATTACATAAGTACGATAGTGTAAACGTGATATCCAAACCGGCTGTTTCTGTGTACGATAAGGTCAGTTTCCTTTAAAAGCCTGCTAAATAACAATGCTCGAGCCTTCTGGTCACCGGAAATAAGAGCTTTACATTTGCAAACTTCCCAACAATCGCAGTAAGCTGTTGGAGACACTACTTTCAATCTAATACAAATATTATTTTTACATAATAAAATTTATAATATTATATTTAAAGTATTTAATAATTCAGCTCAAGTTTAGTAAATGTTTCAAAAAGGCAATAGCAAATTTATTCTAAAATACGAAGCAGCTTTTTTAAATGTCATTGCAGTTAGCTACAAAGCTAACATGTCTAGAGTTTCAGCCTATTTTATGGGCTGAAACTGATATCATTTCATTTATTTTTAAAAACTAATAGCATTCGATTGCGCTGTATAAAGCGGACTATAGAGTGATAATAATTTTTGAAAATTTAATAAAAAACGTATATTACAAATGACTCTTCTTTTCCGATATCGTTCAAAGTGATTAATTCTTTATCTTAACCTATAGAAGTAATTTTGCTCATTAAATTTCTGAAATAAGTGCATGTTTTTAAAAAAATCGTGCATGTTGTTTGAAAGCACAGGATTCTTAAATGGTCAATAATTAAATAAAATAAAAAAATTTAAACTAAATAATTTTGACCGCGATATATTTTCACTGAAATAATTAATAAAATTATTTTCGATGCCCAAAATATTCAGAAATATTAAAAATTAGTTTCGTCTAAAACGATGATAAAAATAGTTTGTGTCAAAATGATAAAGTCAATTTGCAAGGCTATCAATGATAAATAATTTATCATCATTCATTGTATATTTGCAAGATAAAATTTGAATAATAATTTGAATAATAATTTGAATAATTTAATTAAACATTTATGCGTAATAAATAACAAAAGTTGTGTTTACAAAGAGAAAAATGATTGAATATTTGAGAAAAATACAAACGAGAAAATAAAATTATTTTGAATATTTTGGTTATAAAATTATTCTCAATAATAATTCATGAAGATGTTTAAAAAAAACCGTCTGTAATGTTCCTGAAAATAATAACAAAAAATCGCCCACTTTATAAAAAATATTTGACCGATAAAAATTATTATCAATAAAAAATATTCTAAAATTAATTGAAGATACCTGCAATCATGATTTTTATGGCAAACTCGCGCACATTCAGTACAACAGCAACGGCTGCCCTGAATATTACATGTGTAGCATTTGAAAACACTCTAAACGGCAGAAAAAATAAATGATGTGAAATTAAATACTAGAGTACCTGATTTATATGTTCATCTCCTGTCCAGGTGTAGCTACAATTGTCATTGCAGCATAGCACATAGAGAGGACAGTCATCCGGATTGGTACTAGTGCTAATTGGAAAAATAGCTTTCCGAGTAAATTCGCCTTTATCATCTCTACTTTGTGATATATCCAAAATTTTGTCAAAAATGTCTAAGGCTGCAGAATAAGCTCGACCGTTAATAGCATACATAAATGGAGTGTGACCATCAAGATTGCTAAGTAAACCACAAACAATTAAAATACATTTTGATGATATAAATTTATAATTTATTTACATAATATTATTATTAAATTATTATTAAATTATTTTTAAATTAATATATTGACGAAGTATATTAATTTCGTCAATATTAATTATATATCGTCAATATATCGCGGTATCGCCATCCTTCCGACCTTCAAATTTTTTCACATACTTAATAACCGTCTCTTACGACATATTCTAATCCATTAATCTCTAATGCACAACATTTATTCCGTCGTGAGGGATCCACAATGACTGCGTTATACGAAGCTTCTGAATCAATTTTCGCAAGAATTTCATATCATCGTGGCGCTAACGATATTTTCCTCGACTTCACAATGGCTTTCGATAATGTAAACCAACAAATTCTTCTCCCAAAAACTTTTCACAATGTACAACATATCAGGCTTAAGCCTCGACACTCTACACCAAATTCTATTACCAAACAAAGTACTTTATTAAACAGTGTATCCTTCTCATCACCAATTACTTTTACAGTAGATAAGGAGTGATGTAAGGAAATCCTCTAAAATCAATCATATTTTCATTGCTTCTTAGTAACCTACTTTCATTTCTACAATCGACATCATCCCAATCCAAAATGTTTATCTTCATCGACGACTTTCATATTCTTTTCGACTTTGCGATTATTGCACAGACCGTACTCGATCAGCACGAAATTTATTGATCCCAAAACGACTAAACAGTTAATACCCTAAAGATAATACTGTAAAGTTTCGACGAAGAGTTCACCTTTTAGGAACTGGCATGCTATCTTAAATGCCCAAACTATCAAATGTACCAATTCCTATAAATATCCAGGCATTGACCTCTGCTTGGTCTTTTCGTTATCACTTCGAACAAAAAGGCTGCAAAATCCTCTCTAGTACATTTGCTTTAAAAAATAAAGCACAACTTTTTCTTCGTGGCGCCTTCGTTTCTTTTAGATAACGCTAGAACCTTCTTCTCACATGGAAAGATCAACTCACAATTTTCAACGAATCGATGCATACAAACGGAGCTTCCATTGAATGAATTTCAGTATTTCTCTCTGTCAGAAATACTGAAATTGTATACGACATCATTTTTCTGTTTATTTTCAAGCAAGTTTAATGGACTATTTCTTTTTTATAATGGAGAATTATAAATCAACAAAATATTATTATAATATTTAATTTACAAAATAAAAATCAACAAAATATTATTTAAATTTAAACTATTAAGCAAAAATTTTTCTACGGATAGATAATAAACAATATGCTTTGTATTAGAATAAGTTACTATTAATAATATTTACTATTTAATAATTTTATAGACAGCATATAGATAATCAAATTTCATCAGAGGAAATACATCATTAGCATGTATTTGGCCCCGCTGCTATGTTAATCGAAGAATAGGTGCCGAAACATGATAACATAGCAGTTCCTCCTGATGACCACTAATCTTTATTCTTATACAACTGTTATTTATTCGTCAATTCATAAAAATTGACTTTTATTCTAAATTTTAACTTGATATAAATTGTATAAAATATTATGTCATCATTTATTATTTATCTTTATTTATATATCGTATAAAATAAGTAGACTCAGTTATCTGATCTGATTCATTAAAAATACTAGTACTTTTATCTAAAATTCACTTCACCCTGCCGAAGTAACTGTTACTGTAGAAGTAACAGTTGAATTTTAAAAACACATTCTCCAATACACACTTAAGCGAAATGACGTTTACTCAGATATCATTGCAGAAGGGATAAATCTTGCCTCACTATGTCATAAACCAAACAACTAAAAGACCTCTCATGGTTTGCGTCAATATTTATGGGTATCACGACATACTATGTATCATCCTTATTCCGCGTCACTATCGTTCAAATCAATGATGAAGTGCCCTTCTAATTCTCCTAAGTTTCATAGCCTAATACTTGTCACAATTTCACTTAGCTAAATAGACTCCCTAACTCCCGACTCTACAATCATCCCACACTCATAATTAACCCATGACTGCATTTTGCAGTTACTTAGTCTTGCAAAACATTGTTGATCATTTATAGTTGACATGGTTTTGTGTGCTGTTTAACAAACCTAAAACAATTTATTGTTGGCATTGAAGATTTAGACGATTCTATTGTTAGATGTGATTTATGAATTAATTAATTAAACAATATTTATCATTCGGTAAATTATCAGTGCAAGATTAATAACTAGAAAAATGAACAAAGTATTAAAAAATATCTATATAATTGCAATTGTTGTTTTTAACATCAATTAAGATTTACGCGTGCTGCCTATAAAGAAAGGAACGCAAAAATACATGAAAGCATCGATTTGTGCAGCATATCAGGATATTAAAAATTATATAATAAAAAGCAAAATTGTACAATGATGAACGTTGGTGAAAATATAAAAGTTTAAATACAGAGCAGTTTGGATCGTAAAAACTGTTTACCGATGCGTAAGTAGGGAATCCATTCCTGCAGAAAAGAAATCCGATTCTAACATACATTTTAAAATTGCTCCAGTTCGTGCTACAATATCCTCTGAATTGTATTTAACAGGTGACCATAGGTATTCCTGGTTATCTAAGCATTCAGGAAAACTTTAAATTAAAAATTACAATGCGAGAATTTATTATAACCAATACATTTAAAAATCGATATGCGTAAAATTGTTTCTAGTCTTCAATTTTCAAAATATCGGTTCAAAGATTTAATCGAATAATAAAATATAAAAGAAGCAAGGCTTCTAATATTAGGTTATAAGCAAAACCGCTTAATAAAAATGACTTAAATAATACAATACTAATTTGTTTTAAATTTTGTTTAAAAAGTTTTAAAATTTTTAAAAAACAATATTTATTACAAGTTTTTAAAAAAAACCTTTAATTGCAATATCTTAAATGATTACGCTCTGTATGTAATAATGGAAATAATTATATGCCATCGTACCAGTAATTATCTTAGATATCGATTCTTCAAGAAAACGTTTTTAAAAATACACCCAAATATAATATTTATAATATAATAAACTAGTATTTAGAGTTGGAATTTAGTATTATAGTTTATATTTATTCTATTATCTATACAATGCGTTTAACTGACGCATTGAAAGATTAATTTTTAGATATTTATATCTCAGTTAGCTGATTTGATTTATAAATTATATTTAAATTTAAAGAACAGTACTAAAATCAATTGTTCTTTTACGTACAAAGCGTGATGTTATAGTGAACTATTTAATTAATAGTTTTAAACGGAAGTCAAATAGCGTATAACTCTCTTAATTAAAATAATATAGGCATTACGTTGACAACTAAATTACAATATGACCTAAAATATTGAAATCTAGTGACAAAAATATAGAATGAAAACAAAATGACGTAAAATATTGTCATTTGGTCGAAAACAGCACTTGTTTTTATAACAGCTCATTCTAAAGTCTAAGTAATAAAAAAGCACAAATACCGGAATCAGAGCTACTTTTAGGAGCAGCATACGATTTCTTTAAATCTGATACATCTGTCCACATATTTGATTCTTGCACACTTTAAAATATTACAGATAAAACGAATAGATAATGAAGTTACTAACTTTTTCTCATCTTTATTATTTTTAGAGCCTAAAATATGTATATGTAAAATACCAGTTCTTACATTGAATAATACCTTCTTTAGGAGCAATAAGCTTATTGCTTGTCGGAAAACACATTGATACAGCTACGTGCAAAATGTTTCTATCACCATCGCAACGTTCGCCAAGTGCGTCTTTTATCGAAATCGGGTACTTATCTAAATGGCGAAATTGTAGGCATTTAAAAGCCGAAATTTTGTATTCTTAAAATCTTATATAATTAAAATATAATTTTATATGATATATAATTAAAAAATATAATAAAATATTTTATAATTACTTCACCAGCATTAGTTAATCATTGACTGAATTATAACTACGAATCTGATTTTTTAGCTTTAAAGTCTTGGAAAATGAAGACAGTCTACCCAGACTTCTGATAAGAGAAATCATTCATATTCAGAATAATTTAAACACGATGGATGGTAATAATTAAAAGTTAGTTATCTGTATTTGCACACTACAAAATATCCATCACTTTTTCTTTTTCATGTCAAGTTATAATACGTAAAACGAATATTTAGTCGAATATTTGTGAATAATAAATAATCTTTAGAAATGTGAACCTGTTTCATCATCGGGTAGACCTACGTCTTTCAACAACGCTACTTTGTGACTTAAACGTGTGCTTACATAGATGTAAAAAGAGAGAGCACATTCTCCAAATTTGTACATACAGTTTGCAGTGCACACGCCTCCACAATTCGGCCAAGCGAGAAATATTAGAAGAATGTAAATCTTTTTAATTTCAATCGAATTAGAAATAAAGGATTGATTTTTTGTAATTTCCTTATCTTCATTGGAGTGTATTATTAAACATCGAAATGTATTATTAAACATCGAATTTATATTATTAAACTTGTATCAAATATAATATATTAATACAATCGATAATATAAACTCATGAGAATAATTAATAATTTCTTTAGTAATAAATGATACCATCAAACATCATTTAAACGAACATTTTTGGTTTATTGCAATCTCACGTATAATACTCAAGTTAAGTGCGATTTGAAAATTGTTACAAGAAAAAGAATTTAAAAAAGACAATTTATCACTGTCAACTCTTGCTATTCCTAATTTAGGCGATCCTAAATCTAAGTAATTAAGACTAAATTAACTACAACTATAACGATTATTTTTAAATTTACAAGATATTTTTGCATGAGCATTCACGCATACCATATAATATAAAATATAATATATTAAATAATGAAATTTTAAGAATTGTCTCAATTTGTAACGATTTTGGCTGTCTTCAAAATCATTTAAATAATTTAATAGATACATATTTTAAACTAGGTTACTATAAAAATAACATCAAGCAGAAAATAGTAAAATATATAAATCAACACAATAATATAAAGAATAAATTTAAACTCTTAAGTGGCAAATTTTTATGGATGGATAATAAATAATATACTTTGTACAAGAATCAGATACTATAAAATCAAATTTCATCAGATGGAATACGTCCTTAACACGAATTTTAAAGAAAGTTACTATAAAAATAACATCAAGCAGAAAATAGTAAAATATATAAATCAACACAATAATACATATATTAAATTTAAACTCTTAAGTGGCAAATTTTTATAAATGGATAATAAATAATATACTTTGTATTAGAATAAGATACTAGATAGTTATTTCAGAGGAAATACATCATTATCATGTATTTGGCCACGCTGCTAAGTCGGGTCGAGTAATAAGGTCCGAAACCTGATAGCGAAGCTGTTCCTCCTGATGACATCTAATCCTTATTCAATTCATAAAAATGACGTTTATTTTAAATTTCAATTTTTTATTTTAAAATTAAACTAAAATTCAAACATTTTGCCTAAATTGTGAAATATTTAAATGATCAGATCAAAATTATATAATTTTGATATAATTAAAAATAGAAGAAGAAATACAAGAAGAATAGCACAAGAAGAAAATTAGCTCTATATATGGTTGTTTAACATTACATTTAATATAACACCGATCATTTTTACACTTTAAAGAACAAATTATAAAATTTAACTTTTAAGAAAAAAAATTTTTTATTTTATGCTATTTTGTGTCGAGGAATATGGGCTGAAACCTGATAGCATAGCAGTTCCTCCTGATGACCTCTAATTCTTATTCTGATATATCGTCTGTTATTTATTAGTCAATTCATAAAAATGACATTTATTTTAAATTTCAATTTTTTATTTTAACTTCATTTAAATTATAGAAAATTAAAAAACAATTCTCGACGGAAGAGCGATCTCCCTTCTTGAAGTATTGAACAATCGAACAATTGACTGCTTCCACACATTAGTAAGAGATCTTTCTAAAGACAGCCAATATCATTACATATTGTTGCAATTCTTAAAATTTCATTATTTAATGTATTATATTTTATATTATATGGTATGCATGAATGCTCATGCAAAAATATGTTTCTTGTAAATTTAAATATGTCATCTTTACGATATATTGTTTATATTAATAGAAATATTAAATTATTAAACATTATCTCATGATATCATGATATCAAATATAAATCAACTTATTGATTTATAATCACTTATTCTTAACAAAACCATAACAAAAACATATTTTTGCATGAGCATTCATGCATACCATGTAATATAAAATATAATACATTAAATAATTAAATTTTAAGAATTGCAACAATATGTAATGATATTGGCTTTCTTCAAAATCATTTAAATAATTTAATAGATACATATTTTAAACTAGGTTACTATAAAAATAACATCTAGCAGAAAATAGTAAAATATATAAATCAACACAATAATATAAAAAATAAATTTAAACTCTTAAGTAGCAAATTTTTATGGATGGATAATAAATAATATACTTTGTAGTAGAAAAAGATACTATATAATCAAATTTCATCAGAGGAAATACGTCCTTAGCAAAAAACATTTCGCCTATTATATCGTCTGAGTCTCCCAATTTTCCACCAACTCAATGGAAAATTATGCAATGCTTACACTTTATCGATTAATACTTCTAATCAGTAAAAATCACGTTCAAAATTAGCCTCTAATTTGAACGTAATTCATCTTCTAATTCATCGTATTAGCCTCTTCTTAAAAATTCAGTCGTCGTTGGTATAAAGTTGATGACTTTTTCTATCGATTCGATCAACAACGCTAGCATATACTATCGTTCCATAGTTATCTGTATGAATTTCGCTCAAAACACGTTACAGGACACGTTATATTCTATTTGAGCTAATTTCTGCTTTGTATTTTTTAGGAGTATAAGTGGTTTGGTTACACGAATAGTAGACAAACTAAATACATTCTATTCTAAAAACGATTATTTCATACTTTTACTTTATAAAATTGAGTTTTAATTTTGGTAAACTTAGAAAATATATAATAAGAGAAATTAAATCTCTAAACACTGCTTTGTAGCTTTTCGATGTTAAAATATTATATAACATTAATATATAGGTTTTAATAACAAGGAGTAGAAATTATCATGAGGATATACAAAAATAAATATCAAAAATAAAAAATTAATGAATAATCAAATCAAGAAATTTAATCAAAAAAGATGTACTACCAGCTGTTGTTTGCTTTGCATTGTTAGGGTATATAAAATCAACCAGTTTTTCAAATTCACATCGAAGAATCATGGGCATTATCTTGAGATTACAAACTGTTGCAAATGTGATAAGCCGGTATCCTGATGCCGAAAATGGATCGTCCACCTACAAATACAATGTAAACTCAAAGGAAGTATAAATATTAATATTATTAGGAAAAAAAACAGAATTAAATAAAAATTGAGCTAAATAAAAGCTAAATGTAAACGAAAAATCTAATAAAATCTAATATATCTAATGATATATTAAATTTTTTAAATCCAAATTAAAATATTTATAATTACGATAAAACAGTTGAGCTAATAGTGTAACATGTAATAAATTGAAACTTAAACATCAAACAACCAACCTTTAATGGTGTAACAACGCTTGCGAAACTAGATAATGGCATAAGATTTTTCCATTCAACTTCTTGTAAAGTGTCAGTGAAAGTACGTTTTAATGGAAAAATGCATGAATTTAGATCTTTCATTATTACAGGTAAATTCTAAATCATTTGAAATTAATAAAATGTAATGTGGATAAAAACTTACAGTATAGGGAACGCTTAAGCTCATCGCAAAGCTTTGCAAATTTACAGCATTTTGATTTATACCGAATGGAAAGTCGATAAATTTGATGATTTTAGAAGAGGCAACATCGACCATTAAGTATGCGACGCAATTCATATTTACACTGACACAATGTAAAACTAAGTGTAAAAACGATAAATAAAAAATTATTAATTAATAAACAAATATTGAATAATCTAACAAACTAAAATTATAAAATTCATAATTTATAATTCATAATTGTAAATGAATTTGTAAATTTAATTTTTATTTCTAAATTTAAAATTTACAAATTTATTTATTTTTATTTATTTAATAAGACATAAATTTTCTTATTTATCAAATATTTTATTTACATTTAACTAAAATTAACTTTTATCAAATTTATTAACTTTTAAAAATCGTTCCATAGTTATCTGTATGAATTTCCGCTCAAAACACGTTACACGACACATTACTATTTGAGTTACTATACGCTTTACTATTTCTGCCTTGTATTTTTTAGGAGTATAAGTGGTTTGGTTACACCAAGTTTAGCGTAATTATTTAAAATTACATTATTAAAACAATATTACTAATCAGATCAATATGTGTAATCAATTTGATTAATTGATTAATTTATTTTTTTATACAATTTTAATCAATTTGATTTTAATAAAATCAAATTTTAATTTTGTAAAATTGCAATCATCATAGTCATGTCTATTGAATGTTTAGAAACAGTCTACGAGCATCATAAAAGGAATATAATCACTAATATTAACTTTAAAAATTAATTTAATTTCTAAATATATCAGTATAAATTATTTTTAAGTCCCTTAAATTTTGCCGAAATTATCTTTGCAAAAGTGATAAATTCTATAACTTTTTTTGCATTTGACTTTAACTAGCTTTTGATCAATAAGTTATTAAATAGAATGTTTTAAACATTTTTAGAATTAAATATTTTAGTCATCTTCTCTTTACATGAGTTATATCTATCACTAAACTATTTAAAATCTAGAATATTTAAAGTTCATTATAAATAAAAATTAGAATTAAAATATAAACAGAAACATCTATGAAAAATTGTATACTGGCCTTCTTTAAATAACAATCTTTAATAACAATTTTTGAATAAAAATATATAATTTTTAATTTAATCAAACATTTACAAAAATTAATCATTAATTAATGATAATTATTAAATTAATTAATTTTGATTAATTTTAATTTATTAATTAAAATTAATAAATTTTAATAAATTAATAAATTTATAAAAGTTAATAAATTTTAACTTTGTTTATGTATACGAAAATGTATAGAACCCACCCTCGTTGTCAACACATAAAGCTAAGGGATTTCCAAAATCAACAGCAACTCTTTTCGGATACTTGACTAATAGGTTTGGCAAGAAAGAAGTACGATGTTCATCAAATACCTGTTAAATACAAAAATTAAAATTAAAAATAATCAGAAAACGTAAAGATTTTGAAAAATTGAAATAGCTGCAAACAAAACATTCAAGGAATTTTTTAAATGTTTATTTTTTGATTTAAAGCTTTTATTTAAATAAAAGTCCACTATTTTACATTTTAAAGCTGATACTTTACAATAACTTATTAATATTGTAAGAAATAAACAAGTGTCCAACTTGTGTATGATGAATTCATACAATAATTTATATTTGAATTCTTCCGTAATAATCTAAAATATTTATTTAAATTATTAAGAATAATTACTTAATAATCAATAGTAAAGTACTAATTATTAATTAATAATTAATAACGATTAGAGATTAATTAGCTTTTCTCTTTCAAAATGATTAGTATGAAATATTGACTAAAATGACAAATATGTATTTAAATCTGTATTATGACAAGCCATTCAGTAATTCCTTCTTATCGATTTCCTGTGGAAGATGAGGTAGATGGACCGCCAGTAACGTTAACATACAATGCATCTAGTCCTGGTCATTATTAAATGTTGTCGGCATTTTTAATATTTTAATATTTTACAATACATAACGGATATATCGTATTATTAAACGCTTAATTTAATTTACCCGTTAGAAATGAATGACCTAAGTAGAATGAATTGGCAGAAGTAGTATAATAAATAATAAATATCGTAAACTTTCAAAATATCAAAAATTTAGAAAAAACACGGAATAAAACATTAGACACAATTTATGGGTAACTACAGCAGCCCATTTTCTACCGAAATACTTAAAACACTTTTAAGAAAATAATAATGAAATAAATTTGAAAATGTGAAAATTTCATAATCGTGAAACGTTTTAAATTCAAAGAAAAATATATTTTTTAAATGAAAATACTAATTTCTTAAAAATATTATTTTATGCGCATCTAATAAATGTCATCTAAGAAATATAAAATGCATTTAGTACATGTTTTCTAATATTTATACACGCAAATATAAAAACAGGTAAAGAACAATTAATCTAATTAGATTAATATATTTATTTTTAAAAAAATATTTTTTTATTTAAAATAAATCAACAAAATCTAAAGCAGAGAATCTTCCAACAGGCATGCCCCGTAATCGAGCTGAACAGCGATATATATTCTCTGAGTAAAATATCGGCCAGCTCTGAAATCTCCTGTTGCTCTCGACAGGCGTCGTCTAGTCCTTGAGAAATTTAACTGCTGCAAGGACAGGGCAAACCAGGGTATCTAATGCCACTGGTTGATACATTACCGTAGATGGGTTTAAGCATGCGTATTTTGCTTATTTGCGCCCTTTCGCGATGCTTGAAACGATGCCTGGGCTCTGTAAAGAATGTGCGCGCCAGCTTGGACCTAAAGTATTTGGGCACGTAAAGTCTCATACCAGGCGCTTACTGTTGGTCCACGAGACTAATGTAGTTCCATCATGGCGCTTACCGTCCGATCGCGAAAATCCGATGAGTTCCAACCTGTAAGGGTATCCGACAGATATCAGGGCGGACTTAAGCAGGTGGTTGACTGCGGTGTGACGCAAAAATCTCAAACTGACGTAATTACAATCCAGTGCATGGAAGATATCAGAATTCGACGCGGAATCACATCTGACAGCCGTAGTTTGAAGCCGACCCAAACGGAGAGAAATCGCCTGCTCGAAAGACCTATCATCAAGTCTTGTAACGAAAGATTTAAAAAGAATAGCTTCCAGGAAAGATCCTGAAAACTCGTTATGGAGTGCCAGTAATCTAGTACGATCAAGGTCATCTTCTGCACTTTGTAAAAGTGCTGTGTCCTGAGACACAAAATATGAAATGGTCCAGTGTGATTGAAGGTTTTGGTCTATTGGAGCTTCCTCTGAGAAGCAGTACTACCACAAGCTAATGACCGTAGCAGAAAGAAGAGATGATAAGCAAGGTTGGTCGAAGAGACAATCGACGGAGAGGAGGGCCTTCACTTTATCGCGAGTGGCACGAATCGATGAGACAAAGGCTGGGATAGCTACCTCCTCTGACCTAACGAAACCCCGCCCTCCGATTCGATCAGAAGATTTGTCTTGCGCCAGGATCGTTTATCGAGAGATACGTTCGGGATGCTTTCACATAGGCTTCGCGTCGTATTGTCAAATTGTTGAGGTAGGTTTTTGTAAAGGAAACAAGGCGCTGCACGCAGAAAGTGTTTGATTTGGGGTAGTCCAGAACTGTGCCGCAAAAAGAAAACCCGTTTTGACTGTGGAGCTGGACAAGTCCGGATCCGGCCAAGAGAATTTGATAAATTGCTGCGACGAGTTCGAGCGCGGTCTGCTGAGATGGATATAATAGCGCACCATACGTTACATGTGCCTAAAGGCGAAATAACGACGGTAAGTAAAGAATCGAGTAGATGTTGCGAACAGGGGCCATCAACAATAATCCGCATTTCGGTTCGTTGAGCTGCAGACCAAGATCGCTCGAAAACTATCTGATGTCTTCGAGAAGAGATTGAACGTCACCTACGAGCTTCCGTCGTCGAGATACAAAATGTTAAGTTTGCTATTTAAACATTCAGTCATTTTCTTTAAAGCTAGAGTGAAAAATAGTGGACTGATGGGGTCGCCTGTTGAATACCGTTTCGCGATCAAATGCTGTTTTCACCACAGAGAAGGTGTATCACTACCGTAGCATAAAGCTACGAAAGAAAGGATTTCAGGAATGCAGAGTTGCACTGCGTCAAAAACACAGTTGAAGGCGTTGGCAAAATCAAGTTTGACTAGATAATACCCCGGACGCAACATCATGTAGTCGCAGGCAGATTGAATGGTGACTTTGATGACAGGCCGAAAGCCCACACCGAATTGCGTTGATCGAAGAAGACTGGAAATATGCGAGGAGATCGCCTAATTAGCTACCTTTGCGGTTAGCTAAGGTAATCCTTAGCTAACCGCAATCCTTTTGACGGATGCCGCCTGATTTTTTGGAAAACGCAAGGAGATTGACACCGCTGAGGAACAGGGCTATTTTGGGAGGAACATTGCCTTTGAGAATTAGGTTTACCTAATTCTCAAAGGCAATGTTCCTGTTCTGGATAGGCAGTTAGGAAAACGCAAGGAGATTGACACCGCTGAGGAACAGGGCTATTTTGGGGGGAACATTGCCTTTGAGAATTAGGTTTACCTAATTATCAAAGACAATGTTCCTTTTCTGGATAGCCAGTTAGGTTATCCAGAAAAGCGTCACAGCGCCACTGACAGATCCGCCTATCAAATCCTTTAGATGAGTTGGACTAAGTCCGTTGAAACCAGCATCAGACAAAGGTGGAGCATTAGCGACTTACTTTAGGTACATTGGCAGTATATTGGCCCCGTTTGGGAATTCTGGAACTGATGTGATGAGGGGATTCTGAGGATGCAGATTCTGAGGATGCAATTATAACATATGTTCAACTATCGTACTGTGTAATGGGATTATTGTTTGAGCACTTGCAACCAGTCGAATCGCCCCTCTAAGATGCCCATCCTCGAGTTTCTGACAAACATGTCGTCTCAATGCTTCACTATCGTTTGAAATCCCGAAAAAAGATATGAACAGGGTATCTGATATTTAATCTGGATATTCACGTGCCTCCTAATCATTGAATATAATCGTCCTGTTCCCTTTTTGATGCGGAGTATCAAAGTCGATCTTGAAAGGTCAACAGACGGAACCAGTTTTCGTCCTCATAAGGAGAACGAAGATCGTTATTGATACACTTAATAAGGATGAAGGCAGTTGTCGGGGGAGCAGTGCGAGGAATGTGCCGTACGAGCTTGGCGGGTTGTGTAAGAGCTGTGAAAAGTTGATAATCTAAGTCTGCTAAAGCAAGAATAAAATCTTCTGAGATGATATGATTATCGATTGAACTTGAAATATCGTAGGGCGATTGTGAAGAAAAGGATGCTGGAATACTAATTGGCAGCTTGCTTGAGCCTAGGCAGCGTGAATAAACTGGCCAGTGGACTCTAGATATGCCATTTTTGGAGACCCAGATGGGACGTTTTCGGATCAAGCACCTAGATGTAAATGGGATTAAAGAATTGGAAAGTGGTAGATAGGAAGCAACGCAGGAGATACTAGACAGCGGAACCGAACGCGAATCTTCAACTGATTGTATGGATCCTGTTGAAAGACGCAAGCTGGAATCGGGGCTCGAGATGCTCGACAACAGAATGGAACTCGAATATTCAAATGATTTTATCGTTCCAGTTGAAGTAAGCAAGCTGGAATCAAGACTGGAGAAGCTTGACAGTGGAATTTAATTCAAATCGTCATCTGACTTTTCACGAATGTTCCAATTTATTGAACGATTGCCCACGCTGCACTCCTCGTGTAATGGTTGCGCGACTGCATTCGAGCCGCGCTTTTGAATTAGTATCGATGTGTATTAAAGCTTGTAAGTATTAATTAACCGAAAATATTTTTTCAAAAACTTGGATGATATCAAATAGCAAGTATTGTTATAGTCTGCAAGTCGTTAGTTGTATGTTATCATCTAAGATATGTAAGTAGTTATAACAAAGGATTTCTTTATCCAGTCAAATACTGATTTCTTTATCCAGATTTCTTTATCCAGTAAATACTCGTCCATTTAGCAAAATTTACCAACATCGAAATGTATCGTCATTTCGATGCATAGAAATAAACAAATATTTATATATTATATCATATTATTATATAATATTATATATAATATCATATATTATATTATTAAGTTTTATTTTTGAATAAAAATAAGATATCCCGTCTTGTTACAAATATAATGAAATTAAAACAAGATTAAAGCAAAGCAGACATACTATGTTAGCGTTAAAGCGTCTTAATATTTAAAATGTATATTTCAAATATCAGCTATTTATTAAATTGACGATATTTTATCTAGAAAAAACTAATGTTTCTTCTTTAAAAGTTTTTCAGAAGAAAATACTTTAGCATCATTAAAAGTCGATAAGTATCAGATATTGTCGAAAATATCATTCCGAAAAAAGTTAAAATTTTTAAGGCTAAACGTGTCCTAAGAAAATTACGGCATCACAAATGTAAAAGAAAAACTCAAAACCTTAACTCCCATTAGTAAATAAGTAAACAATAAACCTATAATAAAAACACATTATTACCCGAAGATCATCTTTGCGAAATATACGAGTGTTAGACAGCACTTCTGTTGATTCACAATCTGAAGTACTTTCTTTGCTTTCGTTTACGGACGACAATTTTACAAGCAAATGAGATTTATCAATCTAAAAATTGATTAAATGTTAATGAAAGAACTGCATGAGTTTTGGTACCATTAGAACAGTGCCGAGCGGAGTAACTTTGCTCTCTTCGATGAATATAACATCTGCAATGTGCCAGTTTTCCTCGTACCATTCATGTGAGTTCAAGTCTGAACGATGTTCCTTTACCAAACTAGTGTGAAATGCTGCATCATCTCCAACAGTTGATCGCTTTCGCTCTGAACCAATAAAAGTAAAAGGTAACTGGACAACCTTATTGTAAATAGTTTACAAGCAAAGTAAGAACAAAATTAAGGAAACAAAAGTTAAATACTTTTAAAAATACTTACTTGACCCGGTCGGCGCTTGCACGTGTCTCTCTTCGTATCGATTAAGTTCTGCGATATCCAAAATATCTTCAGAACGACTACAAAAACATGAAAAAAATCGAAGAAAGTTTTAACAAAATGCAATGAAGTCTATGAAAATATCTTACCATTAATTGAAAAAGAGAAAATAAAAAAAACTTTTCTAAAAGTCTACCAATTTATAGCATTTATATAATATCAGTTTTATTTTATAACAGCAAAATTATTGAAAATGCTAATGAAGAATTCATAATTTTGATAAAAAAAATTAAAAAAAAACTTATTGCCTCCTTTATTTGTTATTTACAAATAAAAAACATAAAACACGTGAACTTACTAAATATCTTTTCGAACAAGAAATCTATATGTACTGTCGGTTGATATCACAGTATCTAAAAGTTGACCAATCTTCGGTATTCCATCTTTAACTGTAAAACCTACAGCTCCAATTTGTATGAATCTAACCGCTTGAAGTACAACCTAAATAATGTCATATTGTTTTATTGAATGATTTGCAATTAGCACTGATTAGCAATGACGGATTTGGATAAAGAATAATTTCTCTTTTTCAGAACCTTCTTGATTTCTAAGAAATCAAGAAGGTTCTGAAAAAGAGATAAAAAATAGTAAAAATACTTCATTAAAGAATACACGTATTTATATCTAGTAGATATAAATATAGTATATTTATATCATATAAGGAAAGTATATATTTATCGTCGAGAATTGCTTTCGGGTCAAAGTAATTTTTTTTATCGCGAACCATTCCCGAGAATGCAAAAACAACTTTATTTATTTGATATTTCGACTGTACTTAGCAGTCCGTTTCAGTTGTTTGTTTATTAGATCTCAAACTTTTTTTAAAAAAGTTCTCAAACTTTTTTAAAGCAGATATTGTGATTTTTTTGTGATATCAAATTTGAATTTTTCAAAGTCAAAATAAAATTTTTATTGAAAACTAAATTTATTATTATGAATTGATTATAAAAGTGGCTTTATAAACCATTTAAAAGTGGCTTCGTTTAAACCAGTAATTAAATTGAAATCATTTAAATATAATCATTTAATCTTCATTTAAACCAGTAATTAAAATTGATATTAATAAAAATAAAATTTTTATTTTACTTGAAAATTAAAATTCACGTAAAACAATTTATTTATTATGAATAATAGATTATATAAGTGGCTATATAACAACTGAAATTAAAGAAATATAAAATTCATTGAAACGAAATAGAAAAGATCGTAATATAAACACATTATCCGCTTCGCGGGTTCCTTTAAATAACATAAATCATCGTTCGCAAATATGTGAGACACAATTTATTTGGATCATTAAATAAAATCGTCTGTAATTTATTTAATGATTTTATAAAATCATTAAATAAAATCGGTTGTCTCAAATCGCCTCGTATCCGCACGATGCTGTATCGTGACGGGTCAATACGGCTAGTTGGCCAACATGGAACGAATAATAAAGGCACATGCCCAGCGCGACACGAGCACTACGGGCTACATGGTCACGAAGAAGAATTTAAAGATCGACCCCGATCACTCTATTATGAAGTACCTGCACAAGATGGACACAGGCGACAAATCCATGAAGTATTTGGTGGTTCTGCTGTTTGAATCGAGTCTGTTGGTGTCCGGCTTCAGTCTGGAGGTATATACTATATAAAAAAATATACTATATATAAATATAGTATATATTTATATGCTATATATAGTATACTATTTTTTATTAAAAAAAAATTAAATTTATTATAATCGATTACGTCTAATCCTTATTCTTATACAACGTCTGTTATTTATTAGTCAATTCATAAAAATTGACTTGTCTACGTATTTTATAACGATTCTAAAATTTAAAAAATTAAATGTTAAACAATTAAGTAATAAATAATAAAATAATAAATAATTAAAAAACAAGATGATTATAATTTTAATAATAGATCGTTTGTTAATTGCTAGTCAATTTATAAAAAATGACTTTTATTTTAAATTTTAACTTGGCATGAATTATATAAAATATTATATAATTATTTATTATCATTCTTTATTTTTATTTGTCTTTGCTTTTATTTATTTATACCCTAGAAAAAGCACAAGTTTTTTTTTGTATATCGAATAAAATACGTAGGCATAGTTATTTAATCTGATTATGTATTCTTGACTAATGTCTTACTGATTACCTCTAATTCTTATACATCATATTTATTAGTCAATTCATAAAAATTGACTTTTATTTTAAATTTTAAATTTAAATTTTAAATTGATATAAGTTATTTAAAATCTTATAACAATTATTTATTATTTAATCATCAAATTTTAATTTAGTATTATAATTTGTTTTGAAATAATAATGCGTTAATACCTTTTTATATTTTTAATACTCCATTAACTGATTTGATTCGTCAAAATTCACAATTTTTAAAGATTGGGAAGATTAAATTAATTAGAAAAACGAAATAAAAGATATGATGTATTTTTAATGACGTTTGAGTAATATCGTTCAGAATTACATTGGGTCAAATTTAATCTTTATAAAGTAATATCGTTCAGAATTACATTGGGTCAAATTTAATCTTTAAAAAGGGAGTCATCACCTAGAACAAAAATTAAGTTTTTTTTTCAACCAATATTTCGGCTGTCCGAGAAGCCCTCTTTTGTTCTGACCATATGTTGGTCAGACCAAACAAAGTCTTGCCAAGAGAATCTACCAACATAAGTATGGTTTAAAACGACATGACACGTCGTTAGTCCTATTTAATCACGTCATATCAACCGATCGTAGAATTACGTTTAAGACGGTGAACAACGGTGCTAAATCACAGATTAGTACTTGAGTGGAAACAGCGAGAAAATGTAGGTAAATGAATCGAACTGATACCTCAAATTTTCTTCTCAAAATGTCAGCACGTGTGCGACAAAGATACTCAGGGTTGAGTATGCCTGTGGGTTGAGATCTACTCAACCCACAGGCTGAACAATCCCGAATTCACAAGATTTTACACTGCCTTGTTATTCGTAAAACTTGTGTACTTATATGATATTGTAATTTCATATACTTAAAAGAGGGCTACTCGGACAACAGAAATATTGGTTAAAATTATTTTTCTATTCTTTGTAGGGGATGACCCGCGACATAAAAAACTCGGAAATCCAGGATCTTTCAGCATGTAGGTTAGGTAGATCTCAACATCTCCCTGGGTATCTTTGTCGTACACGTGCTAAAATTTTAAGAGGGAAATTTGAGGTCCCAGAAAACACAAGAAACTTGTAAAAAAAACTCGATAATCCGGGATCGATCACGGGTATTACTACAGAATAATCGACATCTTTGAAGTGCTCTAGCGGCAGATATCTTATGCTAGGCGGGCTATGAAATGATCATGGAGGTAGTGCCCACGGTATGAGGTTTTCTATATACAGTCGTTAGTATCAAACGTCCATGTATATAGACTTAAATATCCAAAAAGTTAATGATATTATAAGATATTAGAAGATATTCATTTGTATCTCCCGGACCTACGACACTAATGGCGATATGTTAATGACGTGTTTGTGTTATTTGACAAAGACCCAGAAGCGTTTGACTTAAGAACGATGCTCACTCGCAAAGATGCAACAATAAATCAGATCCTTTGAAGAGGGCTGCTCGGACAACCGAAACATTGGTTAAAAAATTTTTATTTTTTTTCTCGGGAAGATTCGCCATATAAAGGTTTGAGTAATACTAAAGAAAATTAATAGAATTAACTATTAAAGTTAGATTTTATTCTGTAATAATTATATCAGTTATATAATATACTTAAAGGCTTACAAAATAGCTTTATGATAGTTTTTGAAATATGAAGCTATATAGAGAAGCAATATAGGCTTCTCTATATAAGAGAAGCTTATATATCTTTATATAGCTTCTTATATCTTTATATAGGCTAAAGTTATATTATAAAGTTATAGCTTTAATGAAATGACGATCAGTCAGCATTGTTTATCAACCAAAATATATAATAATAAAGATTATCATAATGTTCAAATGTAAACTCGAAATTGAAAGAGAATTTGTAGAGTTCAAATTGGTTTGCTACCTCATACATATTATAAATTGAATACTAACGAGATGACGAGATGCACAAATATAAAAATATTTAGCATATCAAACAAAACGATACAAGAAAGAGAAAAATCGATATTTTAATAAATATTAATAATATTTTATTAATATTAATTAATATTTTAATTATTAATATTAATTAATATTTACGTGAATACATTTGAAACCTCATTTTAAGGTTTTACATGTTAAGCTGTCCGAAAAAATGTTCAAAAAGCATTATAGGTTTTAGTCGTTTTTTCTGTTTGTGTTGTAAAATAAAAGCTAGAAGTTGATTACATTCATTGATTGTGTTGGTAAAATTACAAAAAACTTAACAAAACGCAGAAAAGTTGAAACTTTACTTTCGAGTTTATTGATATTTCTGAATCGTCGCTGCCCGTTGTTTGTTTTGACTTGTCTTTGGCCCGATCCATGACTTTTACACGCGACTTTTTCGGTAGAGCTCCCCTAAATATGAAAAAAGTAATTATCACCGAAACAAAATATTTTTTGAAAAAAACATACCACCAAAATATACGATTATTTTCGCAAAGAACTATTGTAAAATAGCATGACGTATATGCACTAATTGGCTTGCTAGTACTAAAATGAGTTGCCGGAAAATCAAGTTTTCTAGCAGCGAAACTTCCTAGGCTCTCGTCAACAAATGAGCAAATCTAAGAAATAAAAACTAAATCATAAAATTGGGTAGTGAAGTAGTGTGTATTACCTTGCCAGTATCGACAGTGGTTACGACAGCTCGTGATACGCAAGCATGAAGCCATGATACTCTTTCATGTGCCAGACCAAGTGATTCCGCACGTGGATGATGGATCAAATTGTTCTATAAATATTATTCGTAGTTAAAACAAATAATGACGATGAGATTTTCTCACTTTTGGATCAGTGTAAGCAACTTTACTATCAAATCGCCATTGAACTAGACATTCCTCATTAGCTGATACAAGTAATAGTTCAGTGTGTAATGCGGCGATATAAAGAAATCGACCCAGTTCATCAGAGTTTTGCTTAAAACAGGAATAAAAATATATTTATTGAGACTAGAATTTAGCTTCTCGATTACATATTTGCACCATTCTACTTCGGATGAAAATCGAAGCGGGCAAGAAGTCTGAATTTGCTCAGCTTTTTTTCCAGCCTTTGTAGGTTCGTCATTTCCAAATATCTGTTGTTGCGATATTGGCCATCCTTGAGCATTGCGTCTGTCAGAATTCATTTCTAAAAGAACTGCTAAGATTCTATAAATATATAATCAAGCGATTAGCACTAAACATTGAAACAAAGTCAACAAGTTGCTGTGAAATTTAAATTTCCTTAAGACGCTGAAAACATAAGGCTAATTGTTTAATTGAAAAATTTAGCTAAAAAATTAATATTATAAAAATAAAAATTAATATTATATTAACTAAAAATGTTTAAATTATCTAATTCCTCAACAATATTTAATTCCACATATTAAATATTTATAAAAAATAATAAAAATATTTATTAATGTATAATTTAATACTAATATAATTTGTATTAGTTTTAATAATTTTATTATTATTAATTTTATTAATATAATGTACAAAAGGGACAATAATTCTGAACTTCATGTTGAAAATGGCGGCAAATCTAAAAACACCATTTTCGTTGAGATGAAATTTAATTTATTTATTTATTTTTTTTTAACTTATATTTTTTTTAAATTACAATCTCTGGGTTACCCGCAAATGGGCCCGTAAATAAAAATTCAGTTCAGTTTGGGTTCAAAATTCTGGACGTCCGATTGCAGATCGCGTTCCTCTGATGCATCGCGATGTCATTTTTGCAAGTAATAGGCCTAGACGCGTTCTAAGCTTTGTAAGCTCGTCGGGGTAAATTTAATTTTTACTATTAAATTTAATTTAATAGTAAAAATAATAAAATTATAATAATATTACTTTTTTAATAAAATAATAATAATTTAAATTTTAAGTTTTACTAGAATTTTTCCAATTCATAAAACATAACGGCGCAAAAGATAACACAATTTTCAGTACTTTGTCTATAGAATTTTATATTTAGAATTCGACAAAAAAAATGGGTTGTGGAAAGAAATCAAATATTTATTTTTCAAATTTTACTTAAAAATGTTCGAAAATAAAAATTAAATTCCTAGATTTAGCGGTTCTGTTAAAGAACTTAAAATTAAAGATCATTAATACTACCCATTTATAAGTAGATATGTTAAAATATGGAGACAAATAAGATCAAAGCCCGAAATAATCGCCAGAAAGAACAATAAAAATCCAATGCAAAAACCAAAAGCGTTTGCCAGTAACAAAGACAAATACAAAGACTTATGCATAACATACCACCTCGAATAGAAGCAACTCTACGAGATAGACTATCACAGCGAAGAGAAAGACAAGCAGCTTCATCACTGTTTAGATCTGCGGCTTCAAGTAAAACGCTTGGATGGAGATCTGCACCAGTGGCATCAATTCCAGACATATCCATAAAAGACACAAAGTCTAAAAGTAAATCCAAATAACAAATTTAATAAACTATTAAATTAATCAAAAACTATTAATTTGTAAATTTCTGAATATTTGATAAAATAATTTCTGAATATCAAGAAGACAAAATTTTTAAAAAATTATAGGCAATTGAATCAGTACTGTTAAAATCGAACATAGAACTAAATTTCCAACACTAAAAAATAACCTTGCGCATATTGATCTTCTTCCTGACCTTCTTCCATATCTTCATCTCGACCGAGTAAATTATTTACAGCAACGTTAATATCTAAGTTCTTAAATAAGATGTTTATTGGGTTAAACAAGTTTACTAATTTAAAGAAACAAAACAGAAAACTTACTGTTCTTTGAAGTTCACGAATTATCGTGTTTCTAGATTTGCCTTGTAAAACTGCCTGAGCCTAAAAGTTTATGAAAAATGTAAAAAGGCGACATTTTAATAAACTTTATGTTGCTAATCCAATAGGCTAGAGGTATAAATTCAAAAAATTATAAGAATAAAGTATTTAAGCAAATATTGAATGATGAGCCATATGGACTTAAGTTAAAATAGAAACGAAATCTTTTGTTATTTTTTAAAGTAAATTAGAAGATTAAGCAAAATCTATAGAGCACTAAAATAGTATAGACTAATGCAACAATTGTAACATTTCTTTATAAAATTAATAAACTCTTTATTAATAAAGAGTTAAAACTCTTTCATAAATTCTTTATTGATAAACAGGAAGATACTAATTATACTTGAAAGACTGAGGTGCTTGTCGCGGAGAGAATACTCGAACTGCCTGGTAGACACCAACAGTTAGAGATTTTGTCCAACAGAAGCTGACTTATAAGTAACTTTGTCAAATACATCAATGAAAGCTATAAACCAATACTGAAGGGCAAAGAGAGCTTAAGCTCGAGCAGTTACCGAAGCGAAGAAGGCGGCTTTGGAGAAATTTAAAGAGCACTTGGAACTTGATTATAGATTAGCTTTGAAGATGTTCTGGAATACGATCACGTACTGGGGTGGTGGTATCGATCTTTAAGAAAGGTGACCAAAGAGTGTGTTCTAATTATCGGGGCATCACTCTTCTTAGCCAAACTGGTAAGCTATTTGCTAAGATTCTTGAGATAAAGATAGGGCCTATAGGTGAGGGACAGTTGCAAGAAAAACAATGCGGCTTTCGTCCAGGTCGTGGAACTACGGATCAGCTATTTACTCTCTTAACTATCCTTAAACAGTCTTGGGAGTTCGCTCAACCGGTCTACATGTGCTTTGTAGATTTGTAGAAGGCGTCTAAACGAGTTCTGCAATCTTTGTTCCTATATTAACCTATGGTCATGACCTTTGGGTTATGACCGAAAGGATAAGATCTTGAATACAGGCGACCGAAATGATGTTCCTTCGAGGTATGGTAAGTCTTAGCCTTATAGATAAGATTAGGAA
This sequence comes from Pomphorhynchus laevis, assembly GCA_012934845.2. Classification (NCBI taxonomy): domain Eukaryota; kingdom Metazoa; phylum Acanthocephala; class Palaeacanthocephala; order Echinorhynchida; family Pomphorhynchidae; genus Pomphorhynchus; species Pomphorhynchus laevis. The sequence continues at coordinate 61,064 of WNNJ02002910.1, read as the reverse complement.
TTCAGACATCCGGGATGGACTCGAAGGAAAGTAGCTGATTCTTTACATCGAAGTCAGTTGTGGTGGCTAGTACACCTTCTGATGATGGCTAGGGATTGTTTTCCAGGAGGGACTCTCTGGAAAGAGTTTTCGAAGTAGACCTCGGTAATGGTGAAGAAACCAAATATTGAAACTTGCCGCAGACCGCATTGTGTTATATGAAAGAGAACTCTAGTCTGTGGCCGAAGATCACGATGTCTGGAGCCATGATCCGACGACACGATCAGCGATTAACAAGAAAAATCTTTTTTTCTTGTCACGAAATTTTTGTTGGTCAATAAAGCTGCCGCTAATAACTTGAAAATAATAACTTTGAAAGGGCGAAAAGTTTTGTATATTTTTTAAAGCAAATATAAACTTAGAAATTTTCAAACAAGAATAAATTGAGTATAAATTTATTCTCAGAAATAATAGTAATATAATAGTAATAATAATATAATGCAGAAATTGTAACATAAAAATAAAAAATAAAAATACGACTTCTAGATTAATAGGTCGTATAAAAAATATTATTCTGTTTAAAAATTATGTAGAAAATCACGTAGAAAATCATATTTTACAAATTCGGAATATTGCACAAATATAAATATAAAGTATTATAGAAATTATAAATATGTATGATACCTATTATTTATTATATCATATATATTACATATTTATATCTTATGTATTATATATTTATTATATATTATATAATATTTATTATATAATATATATTATATATAAATATATATTTATAATATTAATATATATATTTATATATTATAAAATATAATATTATAATAAAATATTAATATTACAATATTAATATATTATATTATATATTATATTAATATATATATAATATTTATATATTAATAAAATATTACAATAATTATAATATACGATTGCAAAAAGTACGAATAGTTCTATATTTTTAACTATCAAATTACGTATTTTTATTGATTGTTTTTAATTTACATAAAAAAGATAGTATAATTTCATATCAAAGATATTATATTATATTTAGATATTTGAAAATAATTGAATTAAAATAAATTTAACTTTCTCTAAATTCTAAAAAATCAACTTTAGAAATTAAACGATAGATAGCTTTAGACCCAATTAGTAGAAAGTTTTTTAAACGTATAAGTTTTTAGAACTAAAGCGTTTATAGTTTTGGAATTTTTACGTCTAATAGTTTTGGACAATTTTTTAAATTAGTGCCAAATGTACACTCTAAATATCTTATCATGCTTTTGATGATCAAAAGCATGATAATTTTCCCAGCGATTTTAAAAAATTGAAGATTTTCAAAAATCTTATTTAATTTAAGCGCTTTCATTGCATATCAACGAATTCAATCCTCGATATTTTACTGCTCCACTCGAGGTGGTTGCTTAAACCCCTCTGTACGGAGCAGTCGCGTCAACAGCTGTCCACCTCTCATGACCTCATTCGTTGGCGGATAGAGCAGGACACGCTGCTGAGAAGGAGGTTTCACTTTGATCCAATCAGAGTGGTCTTCTTTCAGGCGGCTATCCAGCGCTTCCCCCGGATAGGAAATGAGAGTCTAACCGAATTCAATACCTACCTCTTTTCGCAAGCTACCGGGATTCTTTCGACTACCTATATTATGTATTATATATTTATTATATATTAGATAATATTTATTATAAAATATATATAATATATTAATAATATAATAATTATATTAATTATAATTTAATTATATATTATAATAATTATATATATTATTAATTATAATATACGGTTGCAGATTGAGTAAAAAACGTAATAATTGCCTTAAATTTTCATAAAAATTTTAAATAAATAAATGGAAAAAGAGATGACGAATTATATTTTTCTTCAAACAATTATTTGAAAACTTTCAAAAACTGCTTTTATCGAAAAGCAGTTTGTTAATAACTTTTCGTAAGTCAAAAATACCATAAATACTAATAAAATGTGGGATCTGGCGTGCAAAATTATAAAATACACAAAAATGAAACAAAATAAGCGATAATTAAAAAATCGTTATTTATTTTTTACACTCAAGTATTTTAAAGAATCTTAATTTCTTAAAATATCTGAAATATGAAAAACACATAACACAGCAAAATTATCTGACTTGATAATCGACAATTCATTGATACAAATCGAGTAATAAATGTTATATTATTATATTTAATAATTAGTACATTTACAAATTAATATTAATTTATAAATTACTGTTTTATTAATAAATAATTTTACGAATATTTTATATTATAAAAATCCAAAACTTAGATTCCGGAAAATTAAAAGTTTCAGTTTGGAAAGATTTCTACGCTATCATTTAATGAAAGTATATACCTCCTCAATAAGTTCTTCAGGAACATTTTGGGCTGGCACAACTGGATACCCAGAATTCGAACTTCCAGCAGATCCAAGCAGCATTGCAGCTCCTCGTCTTGATCGACCATTACCGCGAACTAATCTTGAACGACTAAATTAACAATTAACACGACTAAACAAATTAAAATGAAGCTCACTAACGCTTCATTTCGAACAGATGTTCATGTAAATATTAGCTAAGGCATACGAAAGATGCATATATTTCGTATCGTTCGATAAACCGGCGAAATAGCATATCTTTGGCTATTTTAGCTATTTAACCTTTTCAATGCTAATTTAATTGATCGCAAGCTTCAAGGCATGCATGTAAAATTTGGTACATAAAATTCAAGTACATAATCAGTAGCTGTTACGCCAACAGCTACTGCAGCAGCGCGAGTTAAATTCCTAAGCATTTTCTGTGTGGAAAAGCAAAAACTCGCTTAAATATCACAAAATCCAAATAATTCAAATTTGTTAGGCCACGGACATTTTAGAAAATTAATAAATTATAAATATTTTTTGAATTTAAGAAAATACAATATCGAAGATTATCTATTAGTTAAAAACAAAAATTAAAGTTTATAAAAGCAGGGAATTCTAGATAATTTTAAATGTATCTAGTTATTAATAAAGAGCACAGTATTAGTTGATTACCTAATACTGTAATTTCCTCCGGCGGCTGCAGCGATTTGAGGAAGAAGATCTGCTGGTTGTGTTGTGCCAGAAATCGCAGCATTAAACGCCAATCGGTCAAGATTTGCGCGTAATGTATTTGCGCGTGAATTTGCCTGCTGTTGATTTCTTAAAGGAACCACTCTAGAGCATCTAAGCAAAATATTATTATTGTATCTTGTAATAATTTAAATTAACTTTCAAGTATTAAGCTTTTTGGGAACTTTTTACCTTTTTACGGATGGAGGACGTACACTTTCGGGTAAATTGTGTTCCAATTCTTTGTCAATAAGCTCATCTGTTGTAAACGCAATTCTACAAACCGTTCCGTCCTAAGACAGGATAAGGCAAGTGCATTTTGTTTAATTAAAAACGACTTCACAAACCTCGAACAAAAGACATAAATGCGATATGGAAAGAGCAGATTGTTTAACATTTCCACTCAAAGATCTAAAAACCCTAGGTACTTTCATGCCTGTACGAATTGAATCTGCACTGTCCTTAAGTCTATTAAATATGATAGAATTAAACTTATCACATTTAAAATTTAAACAGTACTTTTTGTCGAATTGCAATTCAATACTGTCTCCTGGCTTATCAGTTGATTTGTGCGTACAAGCAATACAAATCGTTGAAAGCGTAGTCGCCTCGTTCATTTTAATCTGCAAAAAAATACGAAAAATAGAAGATAATTATTTAGCTATTAAATTAATATAATTAATTTAAACAGGATTATACAATCTACTGACAGGAATTTAAATGATTTATTTTTTAAACGCAATTTTTAAATATAAAGATATACACAAAGTAGACACAGTTTGTGTCTATTAAATAAAATACAAATTAAGAGATAATTAATAACCTGCAGGTAGATAGATTTATTTGACATATAGACATAAATAACTCAAAAACATTTTAAATAGTTGATAATGATCCATCATTGATAAATAATTATTAAAGCTGGATCAAAGAAAAGAGGAATTTGATATTTCGCTAACTTCTGCTGTTAGCATCTTCAGAAAATTACCAATTTTCTGAATTAGTAATTCAGAAATCGGTAATTGTAATTTTCTGAAGATGCTAGAATATATATTTTAGAATATATATGTAGTATACTTACATTGCGTTAAAATGCAGTCCATTTTGACTGCAAACCATGCAGAAATCGTTATAGTGTTTAGAAATATTATCAAATATAAATAATTATTAAAGTTGGACCAAATAAAAGAGGAAATTATTGATATTTCGCTAACTTTTGTTAGCATCTTCAGAAAAAAAACTTTTTTGATCTTTTTTTCTGAAGATGCTATTAGAAGTTAACAAAATATCAATAAATAATTTCCTCTTTTATTTGATTCTGCTACAATAATTATTTAACTCAAAAACCTTTGATGACTCATGTGATATCATGAAAGTTTTTATCGTGATAGTATAAACTCGTGGTTCAAATTTGATAAGCATTATGCAACATGAGATCATATTTACATTACACGGAAACTTATTACTTATTTTATTGCCTAACAAATATAAATTAAGGATAGAGTTTTGTCATATTTCTTTAATGATTGAACACTTGCCGCAGTATAACGTGACAGAGCAAAACGATAATTTGACAAATTAAATATATTATATCAATAACTAATTATTAATATAATATGAATAACTAATTATGGAACATCTGCTGCATCTAATAGATTTTCATTACAGATGGAAATCGGAGAATGCTTTATTTCAAAATGTTTGTAAATTAAAATTTAAACAAAAATGTTCATTTATTAGGAATTAAGAAGAATTATGAAGATTTAAAGAATTAATTTATTATCAACGAATTGTGAAACCTCGTGGTTCTGCTCCCTCACTCTTTGCATTTGAGGATTGTTAAGCTTAATTGAACTAAGCAATGCAGGATTACTCATAAGTCCTTGAGCCAAATTATTACTTAGAAGATTTTGAATTGCATTTGGATTAGTCTGGAGTGTGCGAAAAAGATTTACGATGTACTTGTTCTCTTTGTCTTTCGTCCTGTATAAATTCATATGTACGCAGCAGATTAAGTAGAATACCAGGATCGCGGATAGAATTATCCATATTTGGGTAAAAACTGGATGCCCGCAACATGTCGATTAACACACGAGGATTTTCAGCAGCGACTAATAATAATTGTTGAGGGTTCATCGTAGAATACCGATTAGTGTTTTCGCTTGACGTAGATTACAAAGGCGACTCTAAACGGTTTGTATTAGTTACATATGATCTAGACGAATCGACTAAATTAAACGGCAAATTAAGCATTGTTTCTTGAAAATCGCGATAAATTCTCTGTCGAACATTATATCCACTCGGTAAACTCTCAAGGTTAACCAGGGCTGTATCATGGTTTATCGTAATCTCCTGTATAGTTGTAGGAATACGGATCATTTCCATTGTTTGACACATTAAATTCGGATTGTTAACGAATTGTGAAACCTCGTGGTTCTGCTCCGTCACTCTTTGCATTCGTAGATTGTTAAGCTTAATTGAACTAAGCAATGCTGGATTACTCATAAGTCTTTGAGCCAAATTATTACTTAGAAGGTTTTGAATTGCATGTGGATTAGTCTGAATAGTGCCAAAAATATTTTGTTGTATTTCAGTTAAATTTGAATTTCCAAATAGAAGGCTCGAAAATGGTTCAAGTGGTAATCTGGATAATGTTGCAGTTCCATCGGTATGTTGATCAATATTCGGTTGATGCGATATCAACCCCTCTTTAATTGTTAGTGATTGCTGAAGTGACAAAGAAGCATTATTTGATTGTTTAGATGTTGAGTGATATGCCGAAGATCGTCGTGGAGGCATGAGTTGCAAGACAGGCGTGTCAACCTTAGAATGGTCATCTTTGACGACGGAAGCTGTCCGAATATTGGAGTCATGAACTACCTCAACTGACTGGGCCTCGGGCAGTGTAAGGTTACTCATAGAAAAAAGTCGCGGAGATGGGTCGTCACAATATCCAAGACTTTCCTCTAGTAAGGGTTGGCCCATCTCGTCAAGACTTTTGAGGATCGCTTTTGCATTTCCTCTCATCAGTGCGACGGACACGCGCTGAAATAACTGACCCGCTGTGCTGCAATACGGGGGTACCGTTTCTACATGACATAGAACGAGCAATAAAATGAAATAGCTTTTCCCCTTGGGGGTTCCATCCTCCGTATGTTTCAACAACTGCTGCCGTAAAACTGTATCCATTCTCCTCTATTTTGCGTCTATATTTCCTTTCCTTGACACAGGTGGCATACTTGCTTGCGGCATAGCGAGGGATCTCAGAAGCCAAGGAAATATAAGCATTTTGATGTGGGTTAGTTACAGCAAAATCAACTGCTAAAGGAGGGTCCTTATAAAATAGAATGTCTGACAGTCTCTCTCGCAAACCACGAACTAGGTTGGGTACCTCCTTTGCCACCCTCAATCAAGCAGAAACCGCTGCTTGAAAGACCGTATCCCTCAAGCTATCATGTCGAATTCCAGGGTGGCCTCCAAACTGACATGTTAGGGTGTGGAAGCCGAATTTGTCTGTCATTCTAAGGCAGCGTTTGCATCGATAATCACTGTTGCAGAGAGACATCCCTAACCAAAGATGTAGTAGCACAGCAAATTCATTTGGTGCCAAGTTCATATGTGTGGCTTTGATAGGACGGTTTGTAACCAAGCACACGCGTGTGGGCATGAAACTGTCAATAATCGGGCAGTATTGAAGCGATCGGCATTCTCTAATAGCCTGCGGCGCGACACTACGTCAATGTGACAAGATAATCCTCGTTGATTTGTTTGCGGAGTTCCTACATGTTGCGGAATAATAGATTTAACGAATTCGTACCCAGGGAAAGTTATAGGGTCAAGGTTTAATTGGCTAGCGACAGTGTCTACACTGGACAGGAAAGCTGCCTGAGAGTGTTGGAAGCAGCTTCGAAGGCCCATTCCTCCCATCTTCAACAGTAAGCAAGCTTGCATCCACGCCCACGGGTAAATGGTTTGTTTACCCGTGGAGCGGATGCGCAGCTACGAAGCAGAATGAATGCAACTTGTGGGTCAGGGAGATTTTCGAGCGAGTCCAGAGTTTGACGCAGGGATGGTAGAACAACATCGACAAGGTATCCCGAACAATGTTCCTAAGACCCGATGGGACTTCCGAGAATTGTAAAGTTTTTTGTGGTGTTGACCAATGTGATATATGGGCATCTGTTCTTTATCAAGTCGACCTTGTCTGCCCTACCAATTACTTCGGTCTTTTTCCAATTAATAGACAGTCCAATCGCAGAAAAATTAGAAGCAAGACGAGGCAGAGCCTCGCCCACCGCCACAGGAGTACCGCCGATTATTCCGTCGTCGAGATACCACCTATTTAAGCTGATACCTTCAATCTCCGATATCTGGACCACAATCGGATCAATCGCCAGGCAAAATAGAACTGGACCAAGAGGATCTTCTTTTTGTAACCCTCTTCGAAACTGAAGAGGTTTCAGGCTACCGAACCGAAGGCTCGAGGTAGTGCCGTAGCACCATGATGTCCATCGACTAATTTCTGGAAAATTCTTTTTGATCGCGTTGACGAAGGAATTCCGGTTCAGCGTATTAAAAGCGTTAGTCAAGTCGATTTTAGCCCAAACCCAATTAACATCTTGATCATGAAGTTGTTGTAGCCGACGTGCTTGATGTACTATCTGTTCCATTCCGTTTGGCGTCACTACACCGAGCTAGTGCGGATGGAGGGATTCGGCAAATCGCTGTCGCAGTTTGGAGCAAATGCACTTAGCGCAAAGACGACGTAATATCTCCCCAATGGCAATGGGGCGGATCCCTCCATGCAGAACTCGAATATGTTCTGCCCTCAAACCTAAACAGCCAGGAGAGGAAGAGGATAGGAATGATGATACTGCGGCCTCAACTATGTCTGAGTCAACCGACAAGGGGGTACTCAAAGATGGTTGTCCAGGACTTTGGAGAACATCATGTAAGGGGTGAAGCTCTGTCAGTCTTCCGCGCAAAGATTCTGAAAATTCGCATGCATTATTCGACGTAAGGCGGCGCATCGCCTTTCCGAAATTGCCATTTCTTGCCAATTCGATGACTTCCATAAATTAATTTTTCTTATCATTAGTTCCTCTGAATTTCCTGGATGATCGAAACCCCGAAGAGGAAAGGCAATCACGCTCTCTTCTATTTTCGAATTTGTATATAAGCGCGTTAATATAAGATCTAGTGTTGTCTCCGGCATGGTGTCGACATGAGGAAGTCTGTAGGCATAGCTTCAGAAAGCACAGCAAACGATCCCAATCGTGGGATGAATTTGAGCACAATGCCTCTGGAATTAAAGAAGAAAAACATTGGCAACCCGGCGGCGAAGATTCCAAGGAATGTGCTTGATCGTGTGAACTGGTTTCATCCAAACCCTATGAAGAAGCTCGAAGGATCTCTTTTGATTTTCGCAGCATTAAAATCAAAAGAGATGTCTATCTTTTCAAACTGAAACGATGTCTTCGAGGTGTTCTCGTTGGCGTCTAAAAACTCAGGTATTATGTCAGTTGATGCGATAACGTTGTGAGAGCTGGCTGTCGGTAGCTGTCCTGATCCTGAGCAGCGCAAGTTCACAGGTCCGTGTACCCGAAGATGGCTTGATGCGTTAAGGCGAAACGATTGAGTTTTTAATTATTTATTATCAAATAATAAAAAAGTCAAAATTTTACGTTTTAAAAAATATTTTCGTTGGATTCGTGGTTTATGAAAAACAAACAATTCCTTTATTTTGAAAGTGTTTGTCGCTTTAAAAGTGTCCGTCGCTTTAAAGTGTTCGTCGCTCTAAAAGTGTTCGTCGCTTTAAAAGTGTTCGTCGCTTTTGCGGTATAAAACTAGCGACATTTGAATAAGGAGGTTTCACTTTGATCCCATCAGAGTGGCTTTCTTTCGGGCGGCTATCCTACTCTTCCCCAGAATTGGTAATGAGAGTTTGACCGAATTTAATTCCTACCTCTCATCGCAAGCTACCGCGTTTCTTTCGACTACCTATAAAGGTCGTATTTACAATCCCACTCCAACAAAACTCAAGGTTCTGGCTAACATGCTACACCTTCCCAATGTCTCTATTTCCGCCAGGCAGGCCCTTTCGAATGAATACTGAAACACTAGATATAGGTTTCAGCTGAGCAGGGATAAGGCGAGCATTGCTCACCTTAACCCTTCTCAGTCTTCCTTCTGGAAGATATTCAAGAAGTTTGTATGTTGGAAGGATAGAGTTTTAGGCTGGATTGGTAGTATAGGCCTTGATAATGTTTTGAACGAGTCACTATCCCTACATAATTATGGAGCCACTCAATCACCCCAAATCAATCCCGCCTTGGGGTGATTTCGAGAGCAGGGACTTCTCTGTCACAGATATCTTTAACTCCTAGGGGCCACTTCCGGGCACCTCTAAATCCGTCGCTCGACTATCTTATCGGGTCTGTCAGCTTTTGACAGTCGATCGAAGAAGAGAAGTGGCCGTCACAATGCTTTTAGCCTCACCATCCGATGTAGCCGGCATCAATATTAGTCGTAGAATTTTTTTACCAAAGCGTAGTCCGGTTTCATGTCCTAACGATTGGCGTCTCATTTCGATTCAAAACTCCCTTATCTCCATCTACGAAAAAGCGCTTGCGCGTAGAATCCGCGACCATTTAAGTAGGTGTAAATTGATCCCACTGAGTTTTCATGGGTTTGTTAAAGGACGCTCGGTTCATTCAGCAATTGGTGAAGTGCACCAGTTTTGTAGAGATAATAGCCATCAACTAGCTGTGGCTGTTTTCCTTGACTTTTCTGCTGCATTTGACCGCATTTCCATTCCCTTTATTATATCCTATCTCAGGTCCCTCGGGTTTTCTGCGAGAATTGTTAACAGGGTGGAGATATTACTGTATACCAAGCGGTTCTACTATGAAGACAACCCTGATGCGTGTCAGTTCTACCCTATTACGGGTGTGCCTCAAGGATCCCCGCTTTCTCCTATCTTATATCTTGCTGCCTCCATTGTACAATTCAAGAACTTTAAACGTGATCAACATCTAGTGGCATACGCTGATGATCCCACGGCCTTGTTCTCTGGACGCAGGTGTAAAGATGTCGCATCAGACATCAGCCGTTTCTTTTTAAGATTAACAGACCAGCTGACCTCATCCAATCTTATTTTAAATTCATCCAAATCTCAGGTAGTTGTATTTCATGGCACCCCTGCGACAAAGAAAAAATTAAAGAGACTAGCACTCTCAGCTCTATCTTCCATATTGACTAATCAACCACTACCTACCTTTACAAGTCGAGTAAAATATCTGGGGTTCACTGTTACGGTGAACTGCTCGGCGAAAGCTGACCTGGATAGACTTAAACGTATCTTAAAGAAAGCTAGGTGGGCCCTGAAACGGGCTCACTATCTGTCGTGGAATGGTAAAACTCAAGTGCGCCTCTGGGTACTTGGGCTATGTCGAGATTAGTCTTCTTTTCGAGAGGACGTCCCCCAGAGTAAAGACTAAGGTTTCTCAAGCTCCTCATCTCGCGATTACTGAGCATAGTCCGCCTCGATTGGACTCTTCGGGGGGTGATAGACCCCGGGTGGTTCAGTCGAAGAGCGGTGTGTTGGATTGGCTGGAGGGCTCAGATCCCGCTGGACCTGAGGGCGTGATATCATTATGAAGACTAAATGCTGTTATGAGTTGTCTTATCTGAACTGCAGTTGTTTTTTCTAATGTCTCTATTCGTATTTTTTAGTGGTTGTTAGTTATTTATTTAAGAAATTCCTTATTATTACATTTGAATAAAAGCTTGTGACTTATAGCTCGTAAGTTTTGACAATTAGATTTAGTAAATAGGGCCCAGGCCATAGAATATGATATTCTCCAACATTTTTATGTAACATTGCGAAGGTCATTTCCATTAAGGGCCTTCTTTTACCTAGAACGTTTCTGTACAAAATAAACGGAAATAAAAATTTGAATTTAGAGATTCAAGTGTATTAGTGTATTTGAATTTAGAGATTCAAGTGAATTTAGAGATTCATGACACGTTATGTTGGACAAACAGGGTAGAGATTTTCAGGAACAATCTGTATAAATACAACAAAACGCATTTATTATCTTCAATGCACATATTTGTAAAAAAAAGCTTTTAATTTTCTACCCTGTAGTTATACAAATACATGCAAATACGGATCGTATTTGTATGAAACATTTTTTATTTTCTACGCTGTAGTTATTTCAACAAAATCACTTTATAAAAAATTAAAATAATATTTCTTAAATTGTGATTAAATAATATTTCTTAAAATAATATTTATTTAAATGAAATTTCAGACAAAAATTTTAATTTTTGGTATTTTAAATTATTCTACATTTCTACAATTATTACACATATACCCATAATCATATTCCATTTTAGATTATAATTTAAATTATTCAACAAAATTTGACTAAAAACAAAATTTCAACGAAATTTAGTAAAAGCTATATTTCAACCAGATTTTGTTCAGAGCAATATTTCAACAGAATTTAGTTAAAAACAAAATTTAAATAAAATTCAATTGAAACATATTTTTGGTTGAAAATTTGGTTAAAAAATTATTTCAACAATAAAAAAATATAAATAGAAAAATATAAATAGAAACAATATAAATAGAAACAAAATTTCAACCAATTTCGCTTAAAACAATATTTCATAAATTTTTTAAAATCAATGTATTCAATGGCTTTTGTAATTTTCACTTTATCGTTTTGAAATAAAATTAGTACAACACGTATTAGTTAAATATGACGAAACTCCAGCAACAATCTATTTTTACTAAAATTTGGTAAAAAATATTTTTTTTGTTAAAAACTATTTTTCAACACCGTTTGCTTAAAACAATATTTCTATATTGAAATATTTATAATATAAATATTATAAATATAATATATAACAATATATATTATATATTATATATATTATATTAATATATATTAATAATATATATTATATATTATACTAATATTTAATATATAATATATTATATATTATATTACAAATTTCGATATATATTTTTTCAATATAAATATAATATATATTAAATATTTAAGAAATCCTGTATAAAAACAATGCATTCAATGGCTTTTGTAATTTTCACTTTATCGTTTTGAAATAAAATTATTAACTCACGTATTGGTGAAATATGACGTAAATCCAGCAACAATATATTTTTACCAAAATTTACTAATAACAATATTGACTATCATCCCTAGTATTAGCAAAATATGACGAAACTCCAGCAACAATTAATTTTTTGTTAGGTCTCACTTTATAACCCGATTATAAGACTTGATTATAATATCGTCTATATAAATGAATTTCTACAATTGTGTATAAAGTATTATTAACGTCGTAACTGCGTATTCTCAAGTACAATTCGGATATTGAAAGCAAACATTTAAATGTGATACTTTCAGCTAAACAAAAGAAAGTATATTTGCTAGGATTTAGCAGTTGATAATGGTGATGTTATGGACAACCAAACAAGAACAACGATTTCATATATCTAAAATAATCATAGTTACGTAGTGGGTTTTAAAATAATTATCCCTATGTGAATTTGTCTTTGAAATATAACGAAGTGTACATATCGAATAAGAAAATAGGCTTACGAGTTCAATTAAATTGATTAAAATGCGCTAAAATTAAATTAAAATATGACTGCTAGGAGATATGCATAATTTCCGCGCTAACAAATTCAATTTGTAAATACCAATTTTTAAAGTTGTGAATTGCCGATGCGGTAGCGAATTCATGACAAAAAGTTTAGACAGGAGACACCAGTTGTGGGCAATTTCTTTGCAACAATAAATAATAGCAAGTTAAATGTTAACATTTTAATTGACAATCGCTTTTAAAAAGATTTATTTTAACGTGGCAAATGCGTGCCAGCGCACGCTTACATGACCACAACAAAACAAAAATGTAAATCATGTGTCGAGAAGGTGTGAACGGAGGATGTGTTTGAATGTGATAAAAGAGAGAGAGCGCGGCGGACGTCGAGAGGGAGTTAATTCAAGGCAAGTGAGGCGGCGACGAGAAAGGATCGAATACGATCGTTGTTGGAGTAATCGGGAACGTGGAGTAAGAAGGTATGACGGGAACGCAGCACTAGAGAGGTGGAGCGAGTGTCGTCTAAGAAAGGAAGGTTGATGGACGATGGGGAGCCGACAGCGATGAGACGGAAAGTTACGAGAAGAAGGCGGAGTTGAATGCGGATGTGGATGGTGAGCCGAAAGGGTTGGGCAAGATATGTGGATGCGTGGTAGAAGCGACGGAGTTGAAAGAGCACTAAGACGTAAATGCGCTTGAACGGCAGAGTTACTGATGCGTTGTAGGGGTAGGATGATGGATTTGGAGAATAGGCGAAAAAATTTGAGGCAGTAATCGATATTAAGAAAGAGAAGAGATGAAAGAAAAGACATACAAGAACATAAGTCGATAAGGGGGTAAATAGGGCAGATGTCTCGGAGAATTAAGTTAGACGAGCGGACCTTGTCACAAACGAAGTGTTTAAGGGAAAGGTGATCATCGAAATTGAAACCTAAAAAAGAGATTGTGGACTATGATGATTGATTAGGCAAAATATACAGGGGAGGAGATATGTTAGGCTGACGGTTGAGGATCCACATTATTTTAGACTTGTCTGGGTTTAGAACGAAACGAAAATGGTAGAAACGTTTGAAGATAGAAGAAATACAGTTGGAGGCAGAAATTGCGATATCCAGTATGCGATGTGCGGGTGTATGAGCATAGATGAGGATGTCATCGGCGTATTGCATCACGTAAAAGAAGAAAGGTTTGATAAACGGAGAGCGATCGCCAAGTAGAAGAGAGAAAAGCATGGGTCCTAGGACTGAATCTTGTGGGACCCCGCAGACATAAAAGGAACGGTCGGATAGATATGAGGCAAGCCATGCTATGGAAGTGGAAGAAAATCCGTAATCATAACAAGGCGAGAAAGAAGGATGGAGTGGTCGACGATGTCGAAGGCGGAGGAGAGATCGAGGGAGATGACAACAATATATAGAGCCATGTCACGAGAAATTAGTAGTTAGTTGTAAACTTTCATGCAGGCGATTTCAGAGGAATGATTAGAGCAGAAAGTGGATTGGAAAGAAAGGTACAGGTCGGATAAAAAGAGATAAGTGTGTATCTGTATTAAGATGTTGCGTTTTAAGAGCTTAGAAAGAGTAGGGAGGAGTGAAATTAGCTAGAAGGGTGTGAGGGGTCGAGCGATTGTTTTTAAAGATGGGACAAACGATGGCGGATTTCTTGTGTAAATGAAAGATACGACTGAGGCTGGACGAGTTAAATAATGTGATGAGGAAAGGGAATATGGATTTAAGTATGGAGTGGGTAGGGATTCTGCAGTGAGGTTTTGTTGGTTAAGGACATAAAGGCAGGTGAGGAGACGGTAGGGATTCGTCATGCGAGACAAGGAAAGTGGGATGGGATGGAGGCGGGGTGTGAGAGAGCATCGTCGATACTTTGGTCTGGAGAAATGACGAATAATCATTGGCATTGATGTTGCACGGCGAAGAGGTGAGAGCAAGGATTGAGTTAAAAGTATGCCAGAGAGACTTAGAGTTTAATTAAGTGTTGATTTTATGTTGCCAGGAGTTGCATTTGCTACGTAGTAGATGGAGATGAGACCGTCGAAGAGCAAGATAAAAATAACGGAGAGACGGAGTGAGTGAGCGGATATCACGTCTGAGAGAGCGGAACTAGACTCTCAAAGCATGACGGAATCGACGCTTTATGAGTTGGTATTGGATGTCAAACCATGGGCACGGTGCAAGCGACGGTGAGGTTGAGGATTTAAGGACAAGAGAAGATCGAGAATGGATGTGAGTTTAGAGTCGAAAAGAAATGCAAGATCGTGAGGAGAGGATGATGTTATTGTGGGAGAGGATAGAGACGATTTGAGTAAGGCAGAGCAAAGAAGAGAGAGATCACGATTTCTCAAAGGGCGACGTATAATGGTATATAGGTGAGGGGTGTGGTTGGAAGTGAGATTAAGGAGTGACGAGAAAGTGATCAGATAAACCAGGATCGGAGATGGACAGTGAGGTGTAGGCAGCAAAACGATCAATGACAGCGATGATGTCGAGTACCTCGCCAAGGATATGTGTGGGGGCAGTGTAGATGAGTTTGTAATTGTAGTTAGATAGAATGTTGATGAACCGGATAGAATCGGTGGAAGAGAGGCGGTCGAGGCGGATGTTGAAGTCGCCAAGAACGAGTGAAGGGATGAAGGACAAAGAACAGTGGGACATGAGGTCAGCAAGTTCAGTAAAAAGTAAGGAGGTAAGAGCTGATAAACCAGGACGGTATGCAATGTCAAGATCCATGGTGATCGCACTAAAATAATATCAAATGATTAATTAAAAATAACAAGGACTGAAAGTGGGAGTGATTTTGCGAAGATGCGAGTGGTGACGGTCGAATGCGACAATGTCGCCATGATTAGAGAATTTAGAAAGAGATAAGCTGATCTGTGACCCTATTCGACTAGTGAGCAACATGCAAAGAGCCGACGGCGAATAGGGAGGTCGTCGGAATGTAAGTGCCAGGATTCGAAGATGCATAAGTGATCGATGGATTGTTTGGTGTAGAAATGAGGATGGATGGGATTTATGGAGAATAGATCTAGTGTTGAGAAGGCCTAGGCGGATACCGTGTGTGGTGATGATTGGGGCTAGAGGAGAGGACACAATAGGGAGATGAAGCACAATCGAATTTTCGAGCGGGTGTGGACAACCTAAAAATTTCCGTCGATGTTTCAAATGGAGAAAAATGTTTCGTCGTTTTCTGCACGACAACGTTTTTCGATGCAGACAGAGGAAAGTTGAGCGATTTAGGAAGAGGTGTGATCGGGATAATGCGATTGGTTGAAGAGGATATGAGTTTACATCGTTGGGAGAGGACAAACGACGCGTGAGAGCGATGATTGAATACAATTTTCAGGAGAGAGGGTTGAGAAGGATTATATTGTGAAGATTTGTTTAGGCGGTTGAATGCGACATGAGAGATGTTGAAAAAGGATGGGATATCTGCGGGAACAAAATACGAGAGGATGGATCTGAAAGCGGAAACATAATGGTCGAGACTTGCTTTAAGGAGATAAAAAAATAAATTAGGACGTGGAATGAGTGATATTAGTGACGATGACGCGACGATCGTGAGAAAGAAAGTGTTTCCGTAAAGGATGACGAGTGACGTGAGTGGGTGCGGTAACGATAGCGGAGCTGGTAGTTGAGGATATAAATGGAGTAGGTTCGACAGTGAGAGACAAAGAGGATATGGATATTAAATAGGGTAGCAAGCTATGAGAGGAAAGGTTATGAGTGGAAGGGTCGTGGAGGTTAGTGGAAGTGATTTGGATTAATGGATGTAGATTATTGAGAAACTTGACATGAGGGACGGGACGAGGGGTGCCGGGGAGTGAAGGTGACATGGGATGGGAAGTGTATATGGTGACAGAATCAAGTAGTGGAGAAAGGACATAGGAAACGACGGGAATAAATTGTGTGTACGTGTTGATGGTTGATATATGCTAAGGGGAGAGGTTGCGGATTAATTTGTTGGAACAAAATTCACAGATCAAGTCTTCTTCAGACTTACTGTTTAAAGAGGAAGAGTCGATTATATACTAGAATAACAAGCTTATTAGTGCTAATTAATGATGTTAATCGAAACATTTTGATGCATTTCGAAAGAGGTGACGGTGATTGGCGTATGAAAAATCTTTGATAAGTCAAGTTGACCAATGTTGATTATTGGATTATTAGAATTGTTCAGGGTGGGAATTATGATTTCGTTAATAAAAAGAAAAACGTATGTTGTAGAATGACCGTATCGGAAGCCAAACATGTTCAAATTCGAACTGTATTGGTTGTCTATATGAAGTGATTTAAACAATACTTCGAAAACTATGGATAGAATATATTGAACTGGAAGAATTTTCAGAAACGAGCTTCCATTTTATTTATAGAGGTAAAAAGTAACGTGTAATAATTTTAGTCATTGAGACTATTCACCACCAACACAGCTATCTTTAATGATGATTGACAAAGATTTGTAAATCTCGTCGCAAGTTCTTTTAAAACCTATATTGGTGTAATACCAATGTTTCAACAACTGAACTTCAACCGTCTTACCATCTACAAGATTTCCTTAAGTGAAACCAGTTTAAAACATACGACTTAACATCATATTTATATTGATTGTCATTAATTAAGGTTATGAAGGATATCGACACAACGTATGGTAAGAATGTAAAGCAACAAATGCTAGTGTCGATACAATTTAATAGATTTTCCGACAACGGTACATCAAGATGGTAAAAAGGAATTGTCAGGTAGGATAGTGAGAAGTTTAATATTCTAGAAAAGGTGTAAGAAGCGCGACGGAGATTTGTAGTTTGAGGGAATGTTTGAGAGGGTTGTGCATCGTCATATATTTAGAAGTTTTTATCTTTTTGATGCTAGACATAAGGATTCCGCTTTTTTCTGTTTTAAGGATTCTGTTTTTTTCTCGGGAGCAATAATTTCATACTTCAGTATGATTAGAGTGTTTAACATATCAACAATGCAAGATTCGAAAAATGTTGGAATTGCATGAATGTGTGCTTTGAAATGTATTTCAGGTCGCATAGTCTTGGAAATCAAATGCCCCAGAGAGTATGTGTGGATGTTAAATGTCTTGGACCGCATATAGTAATCATTTGTGGTGTGATCGAAAGTACTCAAGAAGCACAATAGTATGCGAACACGTTTGTGTTCGAATACTATTGGTATGCGAAAATTTTGTATTCGCATTCCATCAATTTGTGATGTTCATCAATTTCGCATTTGCATTACCAAATCAACACTTGGTAATGCGATATTTAGTCGAAATCCAAAAGACTTGAGATCAACAAATCATTAACTTATAAGTGATGAAATAACGTACAAGTTAAGTTGCTTTATCAACCTGCACTTTAATGGCCATCATCTAATAGACCAATTTAGATATGTGGTTAATAAATATAATGTGGTCAATATATTCATTGACTACTTCAATTGATTATACTGACGTAAAGTTTCAAACTTTTGAAATAATGCCAAACGTTTTGCTATAAAAAAGTTTGAAGAAATATGACGTAAGCTAGTAAGTCACTGAGTATATTTGGTAAAGTCCTACTAAAAATAAATAAATTTTATATTCGGAAAATATACATATATAATATTATATATGCTATAATAACTAGTACGCATATCTAGCAAAAATTAAACTATTAAGTAAATATAAATATATCAATAGAATTAAATAAATAGAATCTTTAAATATTTTGATAAATCAAATATATTTAGACAAGTAAAAGGTGTTCCAATGGGTGGTAATAGTAGCCCAATTATAGCTGACTTGTTTTTAAGCTTTATAGAATATGAATTTGTTCATAACTGTGTAAAAACTAAATCTAAAATAAATAAATATGTGAAATATATGTTTCGATACATTGATGATATATGTGTATTTAATTCTAATAATTTTTATTCAATTAGTGAGCACATTTATCCAGAAAGTCTTATTCTTAACAAAACCAATATTAATGATAAAGAAGGTGTATATCTAGATATGAACATTAAATTAACATTAACTAAAACTACTATTAATTTATATCGTAAAGATGACATATTTAAATTTAGAAGAAACATATTTTTGCATGAGCATTCATGCATACCATATAATATAAAATATAATACATTAAATAATGAAATTTTAAGAATTGCAACAATATGTAATGATATTGTCTTTCTTCAAAATCATTTAAATAATTAAATAGATACATATTTAATAGTAGATGTTTGGAATAGTTTGCCTGAACCTATCGCTGCCATCACCAATTTCCTCGCTTTCAAAAACAGGGTTCGACGTTGGATATACGTCCAGGCTGATTTGTCACCTTTTCTAACCTACCCATTTGGTTGATCTTTTTTCTGTATTGTGTGATCGGCTTAAAGCCTTATGGCTAAGTCTGAACTTGATAATAATAATAATAATATTTTAAACTAGGTTACTATAAAAATAACATCAAGCAGAAAATAGTAAAATATATAAATCAACACAATAATATAAAAAATAAATCTAAAATCAATAACTGAAATTTATTAAACTTTTTAAAAAGGAACTCATCTTGACTGGCACTTTCTAAAATTGATCATGGATGTGAGTGATTTTAAATGCGAGAATCCTATTGTTTTGAGTGATCACTGCGTGATATCGTTTGATTACATACACAATTCTGTTTGAAAGATAATGTTAAATTAATAATTTGAAAAAGATCATGCAAATAACTGATGTTAATGCATTGCTTAAGGTCGCATTGGTTGTTACTTTTTCTAGTAGTAGTAATAACGCTGATGAGCGCTGGCGGGTGATGGATTCGACCTTAATAGAACTCTCGGACGAGTTCGCTTCTTTTCGACGGGTCTACAGAAGACAGTTTCCGTAATTGTTTGATCCGGAACTAAGGTGTGCGTTAAAAAAGATCCGTTTTTAAGTGGCAAATGCGTTCCAGCACACGTTTACATGACCATAACAAAACAA
Source organism: Pomphorhynchus laevis (assembly GCA_012934845.2). Classification (NCBI taxonomy): domain Eukaryota; kingdom Metazoa; phylum Acanthocephala; class Palaeacanthocephala; order Echinorhynchida; family Pomphorhynchidae; genus Pomphorhynchus; species Pomphorhynchus laevis. Next base: position 41,339 of record WNNJ02002910.1, on the reverse strand, counting down.
AAATGTAAATCATGTGTCGAGAAGGTGTCAACGGAGGAGGTGGTTGAATGTGATAAAAGAGAAAGCGCGACGGACGACGAGAGGGAGTTGATTCCAGGCGAGTGAGGAGGCGACAAGAAAGGATCGGAGACCGTAGTTGTTGGAGTAATTAGGAACGTGGAGTAAGAGGGTATGACGGAAACGAAGCGATAGCGAGGTGCGGCGAGTGTCGTCTAAGAACGGAAGGTTGATGAACGAAGGGGAGCCGACAGCGATGAGACGAAAAGTTACGAGAAGAAGGCGGAGTTTGATGCGGATGTGGAATGTGGGCCAGGAGAGTTGGCAAGATATGTGGATATGTGGTCAAAGCAACGGAGACGATAGAGCACTCGAACGCCAGAGTTGATTATGCGTTGTAGGGGTAGGATGATGGATTTTGGAGAATTGGCGAAAAGGCTAATGCATTAATCGATTTTTAAGTCATAGAAATTATATTTTCCAGCTAAGTATCCATTACAGTTCTTACAGAAAGCAGTATGTCATATGTCGCAATATATTTAATCGCATTAATATAAAAAAGAGAAGAAACTTTGAATGTGAGATTGCTCAAAAATTATAGTAATGTCACGATATTTTAGTTTATGGCAGAGAAGCAAGAATTCTGCAGGCGACAATTTCTTCTTTACAAGATTGTGGCACAAATGTTACCTCCTCTGACATGATAGATGAGATGTTTGCATCAACTTTCGAGCTTAAGACAGTTTATTCTCATGATGTTTGTGAGGATACTACAGCAAGTCATGCCTACAGAATAGTACTCCGGTATTAGTATCTAGGAAGAGGGATATAATGAGCTGTCTAGATTACCTATCGCAATCGGTGCAGGTCCAAACGAAGTTCATCCATATGTTTTTAAATTACTTGCTCAATACATAGCGGAACCAGTTCCGTCATTATTTGAGTTGAGCTTGTGTAGATCAAGATTACCAAATATCCGGAAAACAGCCATTAGTTGTCCCGATTTTCAAACACGGAGACAGAAAGAGTAATGGTAATTATCGTGCAATAAGCCTTACTAGTGTGGTCTGCAATGTCATTGAGCGGATATTTAACATACGTTTATATGGTCATTTGAATTCACTAAGAATCCTGAATAGGGCACAACACGGATTTCGTCGTGGTCACTCATGCTTCACAAACATATTATGCGCTCGTGAAGATTGGGTTGGGCATGTTGCTGAAGGTTATTGCGTTGACGCGGTATTTCTAGATTTCGATCGAGCGTTTGATAGGATTCCGCGTCGAACGTTGCTAGCTGTTCTTGAAAATTACAATGTTGACTCGATAATTCTTTAGTCGACCTGGGATTTTTTCCACATTAGATCATTTAGAGTTCGATTTGAACGGTGTCTGTCATCTTTTCATAATTATACTACCGGAGTCTCTCAAGGATCGGTTCTAGGCCCATTGTGATTTAATATATTTGGCAATCAGCTTTTGAACTCGCTAAAAAAGTTGTAAGCTAATGAACGAAGATGACTAAGATAAAATTAGAGAAGATGAAAATTAAGATTAGCAATGAAAGGTTCATTATTTTCGACATTTTTCTCTTTTAATGGAGAGAGGTCCATATATGACCACTCCGCCCTCCTTTCTCGCCTTCGTTATGATTACGGCTTTTGTTCCTCCTCCGAAGCATGGTTTGCCCTATATCTATCCGACCGATCCTTTTGCGTCTGTGCTAATTCATCTTCCTCACCTCGCACCCCTATTTTTTGCAGGGTCTCACAAGGTTCAGTCCTAGGTACCCTGCTTTTCTCTCTTCTGCTTGGCGATCTCTCTCCGTTTATCAAACCTTACTCCTTTAACGTCATGCAATACGCCGATGACATCCTCATCTATGCTCATGCACCCGCACATAACATACACGATATCGGCATTTCTGCCTCCAACTGTCTTTCTTCTATCTACACACGTCTCTCCAATCTCCATCTCGTTCTAAACTCCGAAAAGTCCAAAAAATGTGGATCCTACCCGGTAAACCAAACATATCTCCTCCCACTGTATATTTCGCCTCATCGATCATCCCCATAGTCCCCAATCTCACTTTCTTAGGCTTCCATTTCGATGATCAGCTTTCTCTTAAACAATTCGTCCGTGACAAGGTCCGCTCATCTAACTTAATTCTCCGTTACATCCGCCGTATCCGCCCCCTTATCGACTTCCGTTCTTGTATGTATCTTCTTTCATCGCTTCTTTTCCCTAAAATCGATTACTGCCTTAGCCTTTTCGCCAATTCTCCAAAATCCATCATCCTAACCCTACAACGAATAATCAATACCGCCGTTCGAGTGCTCTTTCGTCTCCGTCGCTTCGACCACACATCCACATATCTTGCCAACTCTGCTAGCCCACCTTCCACATCCGCATCAAACTCCGCCTTATTCTCGTAACTTTTCGTCTCATCGCTGTCGGCTCCCCATCGTTCATCAACTTTCCTTTCTTAGACGACACTCGCCCCACCTCGCTATCGCTGCGTTCCCGTCATACCTTCTTACTCCACGTTCCCAATTACTCCAACAACTACGGTCTCCGATCCTTCCTTGTCGCCGCCTCACTCGCCTGGAATCAACTCCCTCTCGACGTCCACCGCGCTCCATCCTTTATCACATTCAACCACCTCCTCCGTTCACACCTTCTCGACACATGATTTACATTTTTGCTTTGTTGTGGTCGTGTAAACGTGTGCTGGAACGCATTTCCCACTTAAAAACGGATTTTTTATGCATCGACTAATTAACAAAGATAAAAATTTTCCAGCAAATGGAGTTGAACTCAATGATCGGGATGGACATAGAGGGCACTCGAAAGTACTAGTAGTACATGAGCACGGAAAATACCCTCGTCATTTTCGACTGTTTCATCGAACAGTGAATGTTTGGAGTCGTCTTCCAGTTGATGTCGTTGAGGTGCATAGAATCAATGAATTTAAATCCAATATAAAGAGCAGGATTCGAAATGAGAACGAGGGGTGATTGCTGCAGTACTCATGGTTCTGATATATATACTAAATGATTTTTTGATTTTTTTCTTTATTAATTTGTTTTTGTTGTGAGCGGTCAAAACAGCCTTATGGCTATGACCTGTAATAATATATTTGTAAATCAGCTATTGAGCACCCTGAAAAGTTGTAAGATTCTTGCATTTACCGATGACATACAAATGTGGAAGGTGATTAAATATCTCGAATATCTTTAAGTTTTTTAGGTCATATTAATTAGTTTAAATACAAAAAAAGCTTATATGAGGTTCGGTCTAAAAAACACAAAAAACTTTGTGAGATATAAAATTACCGACGAACGATCAAACCAATGATCCAAAAAATGACGATATACTGGATCTTTAAAAGCTTGATAAAACTAATGCCTAAATAATCGATCTCAGATCCTCTTCGTTTCTGATCACGCATCATCCATATCGGAATGCATAAATGATTACACCAGTTTAAAAGATGGATTTGATTGTAAAGACTGTGACATCTGAACCCTTGTTCGTGATATAATATCCGACAGCTCAGTGTATGAACGTAAGCAGTTTGCATGTGGTTTTTGTTCATCATTACAACTTCTACAGCTATCCTGCTTTTCCGCTTCAGGATAGCACACCACCACTAAAACCTATACTGTTTTTGTCGTTTCTCTAGCATCAACAACTGACTTCGCATCGTATATTCAACTACGGATAAAACTTCCATTCATCTACATCATCTTAGCAATGCTAATGGTAAAGCTTTTCATCTCATACCTTGTATTCCATATTCCTCCTTCATCTAAATACCTCGCATCCTTATTTCGTATCATCACGTATTCCTAACTCTACCTCCAACTGTCTTTCTTCTATCTACAAACGTCTCTCCAATCTCCATCTCGTTCTAAACCCCGAAAAGTCCAAAATAATGTGGATCCTCCCCCGTAAACCAAACATATCTCCTCCCATTGTTTCTTTTGCCTCATCGATCATCCCTATAGTCCACAATCTCACTTTCTTAGGCTTCCATTTCGATGATCACCTTTCCCTTAAACCCTTCGTCCGTGACAAGGTTCGCTCAACTAACTTAATTCTCCGTTACATCAACCGTATCCGCCCCCTTATCGACTTCCGTTCTTGTATGTATCTTCTTTCATCGCTTCTTTTCCCTAAAATCGATTACTGCCTTAGCTTTTTCGTTAACTCACCAAAATCCATCATCCTACCCCTACAACGAATAATCAACACCGCCGTTCGAGTGCTCTTTCGTCTCCGTCGCTTCGACCACACATCCACATATTTTGCCCAACTCTCCTGGCCCACCATCCACATCCGCATCAAACTCCGCCTTCTTCTCGTTACTTTTCGTCTCATCGCTGTCGGCTCCCCATCGTTCATCAACCTTCCTTTCTTAGACGATATTCGCCTTACCTCGCTATCGCTTCGTTCCTGTCATACCCTCTTACTCCACGTTCCTAATTACTCCAACAACTACGGTCTCCGATCCTTCCTCGCCGCCGCCTAACTCGCCTGGAATCAACTCCCTATCGACGTCCGCCGCGCCCCCTCCTTTATCACATTCAAACACCTCCTCCGTTATCACTTTATCGACACCTGATTCACAGTTTTGTTTTGTTATGTTTATGTAAGAGTGCGCTGGTACGCATTTGCACGTTAAATATATCCTTTCTTTACCTCACTCGTATAACGTCGCAATAATTTAAATTCTGTTGTCAAAATCATCTTCAATAACATCCACGATCAACTGATTTAACAATCCAGGCCTTTCACACATGATCTAACATATCTCAATTCTCAATTGATCATCTCTGTCATTCCCACTTCTACCTCCTCATCTGCGTATACTCCTACCAGCTATGTCCGTACAACAATTCCAAGTAATTGCTTTCCTTCACACGATCGATGTATTATCATATCAAACTTAATAATAATACAAATTTATTTAATGTGGCAAATGCATACAAGCCGTACGCTTACTGATTACGCTTACTGATGTACGCAGACGTGATTTCCGCTCGATCACTCCGTCTTTCCGTGATTCCTATCTTGCTCTTCGCCGGTCTCATCTCAACCTACTACGTACAAAATGCAACCCCTTCTGGCGGCATAAAATCATCACTTCATTCAACTCTAAGACTCTCTGGCATACTTTTAAGTCAATCCTTGCTCGCTCCTCTTCGCCGTGCAACATCAATGCCAATGATTATTCGTCATTTCTCTAGACTAAAGTATCCACGCTGCTCTCTCACACCCCGGTCTCCATCCTATCCCACTCTGCTCAGTATACTGTCATCATTCCGGAACTCTTTCATCTTCTCCCTGTCTCACACACAGAAGTATCATCTGTCCTCATGACCTTGCCCAACAAAACCTCACCTGCCGATCCCCTGCCTACTCACATATCAAAATCAAAATGCTTATCGATATCCCCATTTCTTACAACCTTGTTTAACTCGTCGATCCCCAGTCGTATCTTCCCTACACACTGGAAAATCGCAATCGTTCGTCCCCTCCTTAAGAAACAATCGCTCGACCCCTCCCTTCCTTCTAGCTATCGCCCCATTTCACTACTCCCTACTCTTTCTAAGTTCTTAGAACGCCTCATCTTAATACAGATCAACGCTTATCTCTCCTCATCCAATATGTACCCTCCTTTCCAATCCGCTTTCCGCTCTAATCCGTCCACAGAAATCGCATGCATAAAAGTGTACAACGACTTACTCATTTCTCGAGACAAGGCTCTAAATAGCGTTCTCACTTCCTTCGATCTCTACTCCGCATTCAACATTGTCGACCACTCCGTCCTCCTTTCTCGCCTTCGCTATGATTACGGATTTTCTTCCTCCTCCGTAGCATGGTTTGCTCTATATCTATCCGACCGATCCTTTTGCGTCTGTGCTAATTCATCTTCCTCACCTTGCACCCCTATTTTTTGCAGGGTCTCACAAGGTTCAGTCCTAGGTACCCTGCTTTTCTCTCTTCTGCTTGGCGATCTCTCTCCGTTTATCAAACCTTACTCTTTTAACGTAATGCAATACGCCGATGACATCCTCATCTATGCTCATGCACCCGCACATAACATACACGATATCGGCATTTCTGCCTCCAACTGTCTTTCTTCTATCTACACACGTCTCTCCAATCTCCATCTCGTTCTAAACCCCGAAAAGTCCAAAAAATGTGGATCCTACCCCGTAAACCAAACATATCTCCTCCCACTGTATATTTCGCCTCATCGATCATCCCCATAGTCCCCAATCTCACTTTCTTAGGCTTCCATTTCGATGATCAGCTTTCTCTTAAACAATTCGTCCGTGACAAGGTCCGCTCATCTAACTTAATTCTCCGTTACATCCGCCGTATCCGCCCCCTTATCGACTTCCGTTCTTGTATGTATCTTCTTTCATCGCTTCTTTTCCCTAAAATCGATTACTGCCTTAGCCTTTTCGCCAATTCTCCAAAATCCATCATCCTACCCTACAACGAATAATCAATACCGCCGTTCGAGTGCTCTTTCGTCTCCGTCGCTTCGACCACACATCCACATATCTTGCCAACTCTGCTAGCCCACCTTCCACATCCGCATCAAACTCCGCCTTATTCTCGTAACTTTTCGTCTCATCGCTGTCGGCTCCCCATCGTTCATCAACTTTCCTTTCTTAGACGACACTCGCCCCACCTCGCTATCGCTGCGTTCCCGTCATACCTTCTTACTCCACGTTCCCAATTACTCCAACAACTACGGTCTCCGATCCTTCCTTGTCGCCGCCTCACTCGCCTGGAATCAACTCCCTCTCGACGTCCACCGCGCTCCATCCTTTATCACATTCAACCACCTCCTCCGTTCACACCTTCTCGACACATGATTTACATTTTTGCTTTGTTGTGGTCGTGTAAACGTGTGCTGGAACGCATTTCCCACTTAAAAACGGATTTTTTATGCATCGACTAATTAACAAAGATAAAAATTTTCCAGCAAATGGAGTTGAACTCAATGATCGGGATGGACATAGAGGGCACTCGAAAGTACTAGTAGTACATGAGCACGGAAAATACCCTCGTCATTTTCGACTGTTTCATCGAACAGTGAATGTTTGGAGTCGTCTTCCAGTTGATGTCGTTGAGGTGCATAGAATCAATGAATTTAAATCCAATATAAAGAGCAGGATTCGAAATGAGAACGAGGGGTGATTGCTGCAGTACTCATGGTTCTGATATATATACTAAATGATTTTTTGATTTTTTTCTTTATTAATTTGTTTTTGTTGTGAGCGGTCAAAACAGCCTTATGGCTATGACCTGTAATAATATATTTGTAAATCAGCTATTGAGCACCCTGAAAAGTTGTAAGATTCTTGCATTTACCGATGACATACAAATGTGGAAGGTGATTAAATATCTCGAATATCTTTAAGTTTTTTAGGTCATATTAATTAGTTTAAATACAAAAAAAGCTTATATGAGGTTCGGTCTAAAAAACACAAAAAACTTTGTGAGATATAAAATTACCGACGAACGATCAAACCAATGATCCAAAAAATGACGATATACTGGATCTTTAAAAGCTTGATAAAACTAATGCCTAAATAATCGATCTCAGATCCTCTTCGTTTCTGATCACGCATCATCCATATCGGAATGCATAAATGATTACACCAGTTTAAAAGATGGATTTGATTGTAAAGACTGTGACATCTGAACCCTTGTTCGTGATATAATATCCGACAGCTCAGTGTATGAACGTAAGCAGTTTGCATGTGGTTTTTGTTCATCATTACAACTTCTACAGCTATCCTGCTTTTCCGCTTCAGGATAGCACACCACCACTAAAACCTATACTGTTTTTGTCGTTTCTCTAGCATCAACAACTGACTTCGCATCGTATATTCAACTACGGATAAAACTTCCATTCATCTACATCATCTTAGCAATGCTAATGGTAAAGCTTTTCATCTCATACCTTGTATTCCATATTCCTCCTTCATCTAAATACCTCGCATCCTTATTTCGTATCATCACGTATTCCTAACTCTACCTCCAACTGTCTTTCTTCTATCTACAAACGTCTCTCCAATCTCCATCTCGTTCTAAACCCCGAAAAGTCCAAAATAATGTGGATCCTCCCCCGTAAACCAAACATATCTCCTCCCATTGTTTCTTTTGCCTCATCGATCATCCCTATAGTCCACAATCTCACTTTCTTAGGCTTCCATTTCGATGATCACCTTTCCCTTAAACCCTTCGTCCGTGACAAGGTTCGCTCAACTAACTTAATTCTCCGTTACATCAACCGTATCCGCCCCCTTATCGACTTCCGTTCTTGTATGTATCTTCTTTCATCGCTTCTTTTCCCTAAAATCGATTACTGCCTTAGCTTTTTCGTTAACTCACCAAAATCCATCATCCTACCCCTACAACGAATAATCAACACCGCCGTTCGAGTGCTCTTTCGTCTCCGTCGCTTCGACCACACATCCACATATTTTGCCCAACTCTCCTGGCCCACCATCCACATCCGCATCAAACTCCGCCTTCTTCTCGTTACTTTTCGTCTCATCGCTGTCGGCTCCCCATCGTTCATCAACCTTCCTTTCTTAGACGATATTCGCCTTACCTCGCTATCGCTTCGTTCCTGTCATACCCTCTTACTCCACGTTCCTAATTACTCCAACAACTACGGTCTCCGATCCTTCCTCGCCGCCGCCTAACTCGCCTGGAATCAACTCCCTATCGACGTCCGCCGCGCCCCCTCCTTTATCACATTCAAACACCTCCTCCGTTATCACTTTATCGACACCTGATTCACAGTTTTGTTTTGTTATGTTTATGTAAGAGTGCGCTGGTACGCATTTGCACGTTAAATATATCCTTTCTTTACCTCACTCGTATAACGTCGCAATAATTTAAATTCTGTTGTCAAAATCATCTTCAATAACATCCACGATCAACTGATTTAACAATCCAGGCCTTTCACACATGATCTAACATATCTCAATTCTCAATTGATCATCTCTGTCATTCCCACTTCTACCTCCTCATCTGCGTATACTCCTACCAGCTATGTCCGTACAACAATTCCAAGTAATTGCTTTCCTTCACACGATCGATGTATTATCATATCAAACTTAATAATAATACAAATTTATTTAATGTGGCAAATGCATACAAGCCGTACGCTTACTGATTACGCTTACTGATGTACGCAGACGTGATTTCCGCTCGATCACTCCGTCTTTCCGTGATTCCTATCTTGCTCTTCGCCGGTCTCATCTCAACCTACTACGTACAAAATGCAACCCCTTCTGGCGGCATAAAATCATCACTTCATTCAACTCTAAGACTCTCTGGCATACTTTTAAGTCAATCCTTGCTCGCTCCTCTTCGCCGTGCAACATCAATGCCAATGATTATTCGTCATTTCTCTAGACTAAAGTATCCACGCTGCTCTCTCACACCCCGGTCTCCATCCTATCCCACTCTGCTCAGTATACTGTCATCATTCCGGAACTCTTTCATCTTCTCCCTGTCTCACACACAGAAGTATCATCTGTCCTCATGACCTTGCCCAACAAAACCTCACCTGCCGATCCCCTGCCTACTCACATATCAAAATCAAAATGCTTATCGATATCCCCATTTCTTACAACCTTGTTTAACTCGTCGATCCCCAGTCGTATCTTCCCTACACACTGGAAAATCGCAATCGTTCGTCCCCTCCTTAAGAAACAATCGCTCGACCCCTCCCTTCCTTCTAGCTATCGCCCCATTTCACTACTCCCTACTCTTTCTAAGTTCTTAGAACGCCTCATCTTAATACAGATCAACGCTTATCTCTCCTCATCCAATATGTACCCTCCTTTCCAATCCGCTTTCCGCTCTAATCCGTCCACAGAAATCGCATGCATAAAAGTGTACAACGACTTACTCATTTCTCGAGACAAGGCTCTAAATAGCGTTCTCACTTCCTTCGATCTCTACTCCGCATTCAACATTGTCGACCACTCCGTCCTCCTTTCTCGCCTTCGCTATGATTACGGATTTTCTTCCTCCTCCGTAGCATGGTTTGCTCTATATCTATCCGACCGATCCTTTTGCGTCTGTGCTAATTCATCTTCCTCACCTTGCACCCCTATTTTTTGCAGGGTCTCACAAGGTTCAGTCCTAGGTACCCTGCTTTTCTCTCTTCTGCTTGGCGATCTCTCTCCGTTTATCAAACCTTACTCTTTTAACGTAATGCAATACGCCGATGACATCCTCATCTATGCTCATGCACCCGCACATAACATACACGATATCGGCATTTCTGCCTCCAACTGTCTTTCTTCTATCTACACACGTCTCTCCAATCTCCATCTCGTTCTAAACCCCGAAAAGTCCAAAAAATGTGGATCCTACCCCGTAAACCAAACATATCTCCTCCCACTGTATATTTCGCCTCATCGATCATCCCCATAGTCCCCAATCTCACTTTCTTAGTCTTCCATTTCGATGATCAGCTTTCTCTTAAACAATTCGTCCGTGACAAGGTCCGCTCATCTAACTTAATTCTCCGTTACATCCGCCGTATCCGCCCCCTTATCGACTTCCGTTCTTGTATGTATCTTCTTTCATCGCTTCTTTTCCCTAAAATCGATTACTGCCTTAGCCTTTTCGCCAATTCTCCAAAATCCATCATCCTACCCCTACAACGAATAATCAATACCGCCGTTCGAGTGCTCTTTCGTCTCCGTCGCTTCGACCACACATCCACATATCTTGCCAACTCTCCTGTCCCACCATCCACATCCGCATCAAACTCCGCCTTATTCTCGTAACTTTTCGTCTCATCGCAGTCGGCTCCCCATCGTGCATCAACCTTCTTTTCTTAGACGACACTCCCCCGCCTCGCTATGGCTACGTTCCCGTCATACCCTCTTAGTCATCGTTCCTAATTAAACAAAAAAACGGTCTCCGTTCCTTTCTCGTCGCCGCCTCACTCGACTAGAATCAACTCCCTCTCGACGTCCGCCGCGCCCACTCCTTTATCACATTCAAACAACTCCTTCGTTCACACCTTCTCGACACCTGATTTACAGTTTTGTTTTGTTGGGGTCATGTAAGCGTGCGCTGGCACGCCTTTGCCACGTTAAAATAAATCTTTTTTTACAAGTCCACAAACAAAAATGAAAAAGTCAAGCAGATAAATTGTTTAAATGGGATGTGATTTGTCGTTTGAAGCACTGCAGGGAAGTTGATTGGCATATATGAATGGGCTGATGGTTCCACGATAGAGGAGCAGCCACCAGGAAGGAGCGAAGTCCAAAGGAAGAAGAGTAGTTTGGGACATGTAAAAGAAGGGAATTACAGGAACGCAAGGAACAGTAAACAGGACGAGAATAATCAAGAAAAGGAAGGTTGAGAAATAAAGGGGTATAAAAAGTTACAAGGCGGAAAGCAACGATAAGAAGACGGATTTGAAAACGACAAAAAATTGTTGGTAAATCGAAAGAAGCAGGATGGTAGGATGTATGATTAAAACGACGAAGACGGTGGAGAACTCGGAAGGCAGCGTTGACGATGCGTTGTAAAGGAAGAAGAGTGGATTTAGGTGAGTTGGAAAATAGACTAAGGCAGTAATCAAGTCTTGAGAAAAGAAGAGAAGATATGAGAGTCATACAAGAAGGTAAATCGATCAATCTACGAACTTGACGGAGGTTGCGGAGAATCAAGGTAGATGAGCGTACTTTATCTCTAACGAAAGGTGTAAGTGAAAGTCGGTTGTCAAAATGGAAATATAGGAAAACAAGATTATCAACGATAGGAAGAATTATAGAATTTAATGATACGGAGGGAGGTTCGAAGCCGAGGCGTATAGGTAGGACCAACATAATTTTGGATTTATCAGGACTTAGAGAAAGGCGAAGGGAAGAAAGATGATTGAAAATTGAGACAAGACAGTCGTAAGCAGAAACACTAAGATCGTGAATACGATAAACAGGTGCATGAACATAGATGAGAATGTCATCAGCATATTGAATAACATGGAAGTTAAATTTATAAGAAATCGAAGACAAGTCACCGAGAAGAAGAGAGAAGAGCATAGGGCCTGATACGGAGCCTTGTGGAACACCGGACGGAATGGACGAAGGATGGGAGAGAGAAGAGTTAGAATAGACGCGAAATGTACGGTTTGAATGATATAAAGAAAACCATGATACAGTGGGTAAAGAGAAGCCATAATCATGACGAAGGCGATGGAGAAGAATCGAGTGATCGACAATGTCAAAAGCAGACGACAGATCAAGAGAAACTATGGCACTACATAATTTATGATCGCGCGATATGAGTAAGTCGTTATAAACGCGATATGAGTAAGTCGTTATTAGAGCGAAGGTGATATATGATTTTCTATTAACTAATCTGTATTGTGTTGTTTTAGATTGATTTTGATAAAGCTTATCTTGGAAAGCTCTCTTTTATTACAATTTATCAAAATCAATGGAGAAGTTCTTGATGCCTCAAATATTTGCAAGCGATTCTGGTAGCAGTTCTTCCTCTCAAGAATGGTCTGATTGGAAGTCAAAATTTCAATCGTTTATTTCTTGTTTGGATAGCCCATCTGATGCGCAACAACTTTCCTTGTTGTTAAATCTGTTATCGACGCGATTATACTTGCCGATTTCAAAATGTACAACTTTTGTGGAGGCTGTCTTTATACTCGATGGTATACTGCTCCATCCAATCAACTCAGTTTTTGCTCGGTATAAACTTCACAGTTCAACACAAACCGACAATCAGACGTTGTCGCAGTATGTTCGTCAATTGGAGGCGCTTGCGGATGAATGCGATTTCAAAGATGTGGTTGCATTAGAGAATAGAAAACAGCATATTCTTGATTCTTTCGTACAGGGCATCCGATCGTCGTACATTCGCCAGCGACTGTTGGAAAATAAAGCCAACTCGCTCGAAGAAATTTTGACACTTGCATACGCGTTAGAATCCGCACAAGTTCAATCCGATCAATTTCGCACAACTGAAAATCAAAGCGACATATCGCTAAATCATTCATCGTCGGCATCGATTAACAAAATCGAAATTCGTCCTTCAAACACTAAAGAATCGGTATTACACACGAATCAACTTAATTGTTACTTTTGTGGTCGAGCTCGTCATTATCGCACTGCTTGTCCTGCTAAAAATGCTACTTGCTATCAATGTGGAAAAAAAGGACATTTTGCATCAGTGTGTAAGTCATCGAAAACTTCGCATATCACTGCGACCCTGGAATGCCTTTCGTCTCGCATCTCTCCACGTTTGTCAAATCAACTGATGAAATGCACTGAGACAGTAGAAATTCAATCTCAACAAATTGTGGCACTTATTGATACTGGTAGCACGCACAATTTTATCGATTCTTCGACTGTACACTTATTAAATCTTTCAAAATTGAAGTGCAATGAACACGTAGTAATGGCTACGAAATCAACAACTAAGCAAATCACCGAATATTGTATCGTAGATATGGTTTTTAATGGAATCTCATATAAAACTGCAAAGTTTTTCGCGATGGATAGATTATGTTTTCCGGTAATTATTGGTCTCGATTTTTTGTCAAAATTGAAATCTCTTACTTTAAATTTTAATGGACAGTCATCATCGGTGCAAATCAATCACATTCAGTCTGCCAAACTAGAAGCTCCTGACCTATTTCCTAATCTGCCTTCAAATGTAAAACCCATTGCATCAAAATCTAGACGTTATAATTATGATGATCTCGGTTTTATACGAAAGGAGATTCAAAATTTGCAAAACGATGGAATAATTGAGCAAAGCAGATCACCGTGGAGATCTCAAGTACTTGTCGTTCGTTCTCAGCTTCACAAGCCACGAATGGTTATAGATTATTCCCGTACAATCAATTACTATACTCAATTAGACGCATACCCCTTACCGAATATTCAAGCGATTATAGACAGGGTATCGACTTTTAAAGTTTTTTTCAAGACTTGATTTATCGTCTGCCTATCATCAAGTATCTATTCGAAAGCAAGATAGACCGTACACAGCCTTTGAAGCCAATGGACGTCTGTGGCAATTTTGTCGATTGCCCTTCGGTATTACTAATGCTGTTCCCTGTTTTCAACGACTGATGGATTCAGTTATCGAAGAAAAGAATTTGACGGGAACATATGCTTATCTAGATGACATTATAATTTGCGGTAATACTGTCGAAGAACATAACGAACGTCTAAATTGTTTCATGAAAATTGCCAATTCGCTAAATCTGACAATTTCAAAGCAAAAGTCTGAATACCAATTAGAAACGATTTGTTTTTTGGGCTACTTAATTTCGCAAGGCACTATCCGTCCTGACCCGAGCAGAGTTAAACCACTAATGGAGATGCAAAATCCACACGATCAGAAGTCGTTAAAAAGGATGTGTGGAATGTTCGCTCATTATGCAAAGTGGATCGAGAACTTTTCACTCAAAATTAAGCCTCTATTAAATGTTATTTTGTTTCCACTCAATGATGAAGTGACATGTGCGATAAAAAATCTTAAAAACGATATTGCATCTGCATCACTTGCAGCTATTGACCCTTATAAAGAATTTGTCGTTGAGACCGATGCATCGAATTGTGCTATTGGTGCTATACTAAGTCAAGATTCTCGACCTGTTGCGTTTTTCTCCCGATCGCTTTCAAACTAACAACGAAAACAATCAGCTATAGAACTAGAGGCAATGGCAGTTGTCGAAAGCGTTCGATATTGGAGACACCATCTCACAAATCGTCCTTTTAAGTTAATAACAGATCAAAGATCTGTTAGCATGATGTTTGGAAATCATAAATGCAGCAAAATCAAAGCTGATAAATTTGCACGTTGGAAGATTGAATTGTCACCTTATCGCTTCGACATTATTTACAGACCCGGATCGCAGAATGAATGTGCGGACGCCCTGTCACGAGATAATGCAATTTTGTGCAATGCTAATGTCTCCCATTTGTATCAATTACATGATAAACTCTGCCATGCCGGTATAATCCGTTTGCACCATTACGTTAAAACGATGAATTTACCATATGGAATAGACGATATTCGCGAGATGGTTGGAAAATGTAAAATATGCCGTCGTCTTAAACCTCGCTTTTATCAACCAGCAGCAATGGGACAGCTAGTCAAGGCCACTAGACCATTTGAAAGGCTGAATATCGATTTCAAAGGTCCTATGCCTTCAAACAATGAAAACATTTATGCCTTGTGTATCATCGATGAATATTCAAGGTTCCCATTCGTATTTCCCTGCAGAGATATGTCGTCTACCACTGTAATCAAGTGTCTGAAGTCGCTATTTTGCATGTTCGGTCCACCAGCTTACATACACAGCGATCGTGGAAAATCCTTTATGTCAAACGAACTACGAGAATTTTTGTTTTCACATGGTACTGCACAGTCATTCGAGTGCTTATCATCCACAGGGAAACGGACTTGTCGAACGATACAATGGGATCATTTGGTCGTCTATAACAGCTTCGTTGGAATCGTGCAATTTGCCTATAGAAAATTGGCAGGATATGTCACCTCAAGCGCTCAATGCAGTTCGTAGTTTACTCTCGACCAGTACCAATTTTACACCACATGAACGAATGTTTGGTTTTCAGCGTCGAATGATAAATATCAATGATTTGCCACATTGGCTTATTCCAAATTCATCTGTTTGGATGAATAATGATAGAGCTGGCAAATATGACAATAAAGTTGATGAAGCTATTGTGATAGCATCCAATCCTTATTATAGTCGTGTCTCTAGAGATGATGGAAAGATCGTGACTGTTTCAAATAGTAAATTAGCACAAGGAGAAGGATCCATCGAAACAAACGAAAATAACCCTAGAAGCGTCTATCAACGATTTTTATCGGGATACCAGCAATGTACATTCGCAAAATTCGATCGACACATGTTCTCAAAATGACGAGTGTACCGAGAATATAAATCGCTTAGACGACAATCATACAACTTGCAAACCGACGCGACAGAGACGACTATCTTCGTATTTACGCGACTACGAAGTTGAGCTACATTCAATAGAAAAAGGCGAGAAGAATGATATATGATTTTCTATTAACTAATCTGTATTGTGGTTTTAGATTGATTTTGATAAAGCTTATCTTGGAAAGCTCTCTTTTATTACAGAAGGGAGGAAATAAGTTAGAGGAAAAGAGATATGTATTAACTTCCTTAAGAACGAGACGCTCAAGGAGTTTAGAGAGAGTTGGGAGAAGTGAAATAGGACGGTACGAAGATGGTAGTGAGGAGTCGAGAGATTGTATTTTGATGAGAGGACGAACAGTGGCGCATTTACAGATGGAAGGAAATGTACGGCTACGGATGGACGAGTTGAACAATGGGGTTAGGAAGGGTAAGATAGAGAAGCAGATATTTTTAAGCAAGTGAGTGGGAATTGGGTCAGAAGGAGAGGTTTTATTAGGTAATGACAGCAGAACCGAAGAAACTTCATCAGACGAAACGGGAAGAAGGTGGAATAGTTCTGGGAGGGAAGTATTTAAAGAGAAGAGTGGGTACAAGGGTGCTATAGGTAGTAAGGAAAGTAAATTAGATAGCTTAGTTTGAAAATAAGAAGAAAATTCATCAGGATTTATATTACAAGAAGTAGAATATCGTGAAAGAATTGAGTTTAAGATTTTCCAATGAGATTTAAAGTTGGAAGATGACTCGAGTTGATTTCGCCAAAAGAGAGTACATTTAGTACGTATAAGAATAAGATGTGAACGGCGTAGAGAAAAGTAGGAATCATGGAGATTCGCAGAAAGTGAGTTGGGAGACGTTTAAGAAAGCGTTTATACATACGAAAAGAGTGACGGAGTCGACGCTTAGAAAGACTACATTCAGAATCGAACCAGAAAGCATGGCGCAAGCGCTGGAGACGTCGAAGTCGGTTAGGCAGAAGGTTATTGAGGATCGACGTAAGTTCAGAGTCAAACAGAATGCAGAGATCATCGGGAGAGATAGTTAAGAGGAAGTGAAAAAAGCCGCATGTGAACTGTTTACGTCTATAAGTAAACGTAAACAGTTCCTTACGTCTAAAGCTTCCCAAATCTGCTTATCCACAATCTCGCCTCGATGATGATGTATCTGCCTTCAGGTATATCCTAGCAACCATTCTTCCTAATGATAACCCATCACTCTTCAATAATATCGCTCCTGTATCTTTGATACGTATAAACAAATCCACTAAATCCAATCATCTCAGAACTCCCTCCTAAAAATCGTTTTACGACATAGTTCACATGCCTCTTCGGTACTATTTTAAAGTTTTAAACTTCTTACACCTTCATCTAATTGTCGTATCTTTTCTGACCGCTCTCCTTATGATACTGCCCAAATAATTTAGCTCGCATTGAGAAACATCGACATGAAACAAACGGTGAGCCATCTCTATCAATCCGTAAAATCAACGAAAATTTTTACGTCGTACGCACTAGGCCAAAAATCCGATGGCGTTCCGTCGCTCCCTCAGTCTTCTAGGCTAGTCGATCTCGCTCCTTAACATACTTTTCATTTTACTATTTTTAACACTCGCAACATTCTTCATAAATCTGATCTGTTCATTGTTATCTTCGATCAATTATCTATCAATATTCTCGCATTACCGAATCCTGACACTCTAACTCTGACGATCTTGTTATTCGTCTTTTATGTCGCTTTGATTGTACTCCAGTTTAATCAGCTCGTCCAATTGTCTCCCCCACATCTACTGCTTCTAACCAGGAAGGTATTGTTGCCATTGCTCGTCACCAAACTCTCTGCGTAAAATTAACGCTAACATCCATTACAATTCGTTCGAATTACGCAAATGAGAAAGGTTAATGGAAGTTTGGTACGTAGTTGAACGAGGAGTGTGTGAGAGAGTAGGTTCAATAATGGAATTTTCAATATGGAATTTGTGATTATATACCGTCCAGGCTCAGCCGCCCCCTCACGTATGTTCTTTAACGACCTTGCAGATCTTCTTTCTCACTGTTCATTGTATAATACTCCTTATTTTGTTCCCGGGTGACTTTAACATTCGTCTTGATCGTTCAGCTGACTCTGACTCTAACTAATCTTTTATCTGATTTTAACTATAAATTACTTTCAACAACCCTCACCCATATACTCGGCGGTTATCTTGACATCATTGCTGTCCCTAACTGCTTCAATGACTACACCTACTTGTCAATAGGTTTGTCCGATCATTTCCTTGTCACTCTTACTCATCCCTATCCCAATCCTCCTTATCAGCCTCCAACATTAGCTACTCCAAATTGACCCTGGAAACTTTTCGATATCCCTATTCTCTTTTCAGCCTTAATTAATTCTTTACTATTTTCACATCCACTTAACTATATTTCTCCCGATGATCTCTTCATTCTGTTTGATTCTGAACTTACGACTATCTTCAATCACATTCTGCATATTCGACCAGTGATGAATCGGAGACCAACAATATAAGCTTACTTGGTTATTATCAAAATTCAATGCCTTTGCTTAATGATAATTTTATTGAAAATCATGATATTAGTTACCAACCAGTATGCTCAAGTATTGATACTCTACCTACTGTTAAATATCTTCGCGAAAGTTCTCTCCACGGACCCTCAATAGCAATCAGTTTACTTGCAGCAATCATTATCAATCAATGAATTCGACGGCAGATATAATCCGATACGACGATATTCCAAAAATCACTACTTAGATCTGACGATGCTGGGAATCATGCAAACTCTCAACAGATTGATGGCGGCATTTCTGTCCAAAAGTCTAAACATGTTCCATATGGCACGTCTATTCACATAATGTCACTCTCTCATAATTCTGACGATACTGGGATTCATGCAAACTCTCAACAGATTAATAGCGGCATTTCCGCCTAAAAGTCTGAACATGTTCCATATGCCACGCCTACTCACATAATGTCACTCTCTCATAATTCTGCAGACATTCACAGTCGTTTTGTCAAAGGGAGTAAAAGGATTTCGCCGCCGAGTGTAAAAATTATACATTAACGTGTAGCTTATGATCGATCAAGTTGCGTGATATTCGCTAATATACCTGAATCAAGTTCTGTCAGTGCTCAAGGTCGCTTAGACGACGATGTTACCTCTGGACGGTCAGTTATCTCAACTATGTTTAGCAAAGAGGAGGAAGAAATTGCTAAAAGACTTGAAGTCAATAGACTATTTCGTCTAGGTCATCGTGAAGTGAGGGAAATGCTAGATTGTTAAAAATGGTTCTTACATCACCAGAAGAAACGTCGATTCTGCTCTCCCGTGGAAAAATGTTAAAGGGTCGCAAAGTCCGCATACTTAAGGATCTATCGCGTAACGACCGTGAACGCCTCGCGAATGCCAAAAAAGAGATAACTGAGCGTTTAGCCTCTGGAGAAATAAATCTATGCATACGGAACTTTCAGGTGTGCCATCGCAGACCTTTTGTTAGCTGGAAACCCATCTGCCTTTCCGTGAATCAGGATTAATAGGAATGCTAATTGATTTTAAAAAAGTACGTCAATCATACGACTTGGTAAATGTATGTAACCGGTCGTTTAAGGTTGGTTATTCTAATTTGCGAAGCTTACTTTGCAATGTAGACGAATTTCGCTGCTATATGACGACATCAAATTACCATGTTTTTGCAATTTCTTAAACTTGGCTTCACGATAATATCATTGAAAATATATTGAACGTAGATGGTTATCGTATCATTCGTGTAGACAGAGCGTCGCAGCGTAGAGGTGGAGGAGTCGCTTTATATATTAAATCCAATATCATTGTTGATAACATAACGCAGTACTTTAATCCATATGGGACTTGTGAACTCGTATTTGCATGTCAGTAACGCATAAGCAGTTCACTTTTGGTGTTCTATATAGAACTTCTCAAGCTGACTGCATGGCTAAGGAGTTTTGTAAATTATTTATGAGTGCGTTCAATTGTTCAAGTACTTGCATTTTCATTGGTGACTTCAACATTCCCGGTGTTAGTATTTGCGTGGATAATTCGTCTCGGCAATTCGGATGTGCCTTGATAGGAAGCTATGGGGATTTATGGATAGGAACTTTTGCTTGTTCAGCATGTTGATTTTCATACAAGGTTATCTTCCTCGTATTCTTCAGTTCTTTATCTTATCTTTTCACATACAATTAACGACATCTATGACCTATGATATGAAGCTCCTATAGGTAGCGGCGATCACTGCGTTATAAAGTTTAGTGTCAATATAGCCGGTGCTCAATTAGGCGACAATGCTGAGCCTGTATTATCAAAGCGCATGTGGCATAGTGTGAACGAATCTGATCTTTTAGAATATGCGTCATCTGTTGCATTTGACCATTTCAATTCATATGTTTGTGAACGTTGGCAGTCAATTCGTGACTGCTTATTAGTGATATCAGACCACTTTGCTCAGAGGAAACAAATCGTGCCATCTAAACGGAATAAACCTGCATGGTTTGACTCCGAATTGAAGACACTAATAAGACGACGTAATAAATTGTACAGACAATGTCGCTTAGACTCATCACTTTGATCGAAGTACATGTATGTCGAAATCAGTGTATCAGGGCTAGATCTCGCAAACGCATAATCTGTGAACGTCGAGACGTCGAGTAATCAATTCCATTAATTCAAATCCAAAGTTATTTTGGTCATATATTCATAAAAATAAATAAGACCTCTCATATCGTCTTTAAAGTGTGGTGAACAGCTGGTTAATTCGCAGTCAGATATTTCGGAGACATTCGCAGATTCATTCTGGCTTAGTGCTATACACTCCACCAGTAACGATAATGATAATATTATGATAAGCAATTTGTTGCCGTTGGGGCATTTCACAGTTTCACAATCTTTTGTCTATGATGAGCTAGCTCGATTATTGATCAATTCATCTCCCGGTCCTGATGACATCTATCCCTTTCTGCATAGAGCTTTAAAATCTATGCTAACTGTGACATTAACTGAACTGTTTCAAATGTCAATTGATAAATGCGAAATGCCACCGGACTGAAAATGCGCAATTGTAGTTCCGGTTTTTAAGAAGAGTGCCATGCACAATCCTGAAAATTACAGACCAGTGAGCTTAACTAGTATTGTCAGTAAAATTTTCGAACGTATAATCTATAGGTATGTTGTGAACTTTTTGCGTCAATCAAATCAGATAAACCCATATCAACATGGATTCACCGTTGGACGATCGTGCTTAACTAATTTACTTTGTGCTAGGGAGGCGTGGGTTAATGGCGTGTCTAACGGGATAGCAGTTGACTGTGTCTTTATTGACTTTGGTATGGCTTTCGATCGTATACGTCATGAAAATCTCATCGAAGTGCTTTTGGACTGTAAAATAAATTTGATTATTGTAAATTGGCTCCACGCATTCTTAACGCAACGCTCTTATCGTGTTCGCGTTGGATCGAGCTTATCATCACCACGTTCACTTACATTAGATGTAGCTCAAGGCACTGTCATAGGTCCACTACGTTTCGACATTTATCTAAACACTGTTAAAACAGCTACACTGTCCATATTTGGCTTTTGCCGATAATCTTAAAATCTGGTTTAAAATTACATCGAAAAGCGACATTACTGTATTAAAGCAAGATTTAAAAATTATTCACGAATGGGGTATTCGGACTGGAGTAATAATAAATGTAGGTAAATGTTTCCATTTACGTTTTGGTCGGAGTGACATACATTACATGTTAGGCGATAACATTGTATCTAAAGCAAATCACACACATGACCTTGGCACAATTGTTCAGTCTTATCTCAAGACTCGTATGAACACAGACAGAATATGTTCGAAAGGGCGAAGTGTTCTTTACTTATTGAAGAATTGCTTCAAATATTTGCCAGTAGAATGTTTTAAGCTACTGTACAACGCATTAGTTCGTCCTCACCTTGAGTACATCATTCAATCATCATTTCCGTCTCAATCATGTAAAGGAGTTGCACAGTTTCCTTATGCGGAGAGACTAAGAATGCTAGGCATGTGTTCTATCCGGTCACGTTTAATGTATTTAGATTCGGTAGCGTTGTATAAGATCGTTAAAGGTTATGACGGATACCAAATAAATTGTGTAAGTTTGAATCATCGTGCCTGTCATCGAGGACATAGTTTGCATATTAAAACTCAATATCATGGAAGGTGCCCTCGAATATATCATCGTCTTTCACATCGAGCTGTTAGCGTGTGGAACATGTTACCGGACTTTTTAATATCTATCCATGACATTGATATATTCAAACGAAAATTATTAGAATGGATACGACATCTTGATCAGCAAACTATCCGAATGGCATACCCGTCAGATCAACGATAATTTCAACAATTTAGACACGTTTTTTCTCTCTCTTTTTTTTCTATCTTTTATGTGAGCAGACTAAACAGCCTACGGGCTTTGTCTTGTGTATTAATAATAATATTCAACAACATACGAGCATTGGCTCAAATAGCTGGCTCACAATAAGTTCGTAAATAAGTTAATTAGTTATTAAAATAAGGAAATGCAACCCGAAACATTGCCTGATCCATTCGTAGTCTTCTTTTAAAAGTACTAAGTGAACTGCATCCAACAGTGTCTGCATCAAGGTTGTTCCAAAACAAAAAAACGATTTATTTTAACGTGGCAAATGCGTGCCAGCGCACGCTTACATGACCACAACAAAACAAGACTGTGAATCAGGTGTCGAGAAGGTGTGAACGGAGGAGGTGTTCCAAAGCTCAACAATTCTCCTATCAAATTGCATCGCGCTCAATTTCTGTACCCTGTTTCTTCGAATAGTATAAGAATAACCTCGAAGAACATTTGAACCACGTAATTGAACCCTACTCCGAAGAGGATGATGGGGACGTTGGAATAAATATCAAACAAGGCACTTATCCAATAACCGACGGGTCCATGTGACGGTCTCAAGTCCTAGTGATCTCGGTTTGTCTTCATAAGGCAGCGACGCCAACGTTGCCCTGCGAAGTACCCTCTCTGATTTCTTATGTTCATGCACAGTACGTGGGTATACAACCGGAGCTGCATAAAAGTCTACTCAATACATGTGCTAAAATCAGAGGCCGAAGAGCAGTCGGATTAACGCGAACAAACGCGCGTCGAATCATACCTATCATTTTATTGGAGTTGGCACAAGCTTGATCAGTGTGCTTTTTGGTTGATAATTAGAGGTAACCCATACTCCTAGATCTTTGTAGCTATCAACAAGGCATCCCTTATATTTGTAACAAATAGATATTAGTTGCTTGCGAGCATTACCAATAATACACGTGTTTGCATTTCGAAACATTTATAACAAGCTCGTTAGACGCCGCCCACAACTCCACATTATCTATGTCTTGCCTGCTTAAAAACATCATAACTACAATCCTCAACTTTGTAGCGATTGAAGATCAAATTATGAGTCCTCAATGTTGAAAGAATCGAGCCAGGGAGAATCTTTTCGACGTGTCCTGCGTCTAAGTGGAGAGAATAAAATAAGCAGCGTCTCTAACGTTCTATGAAAGTAATTCCACGCGCCGTGTACTCCAACAACAGCGGGATATGGCCAGGAAACTGTTCAAAGTATTGACCTAATTGTATCTGTGTTGGCTTTGAAAGCATAAACCACTTGATGTTCACGCGGACCTCGAGTGTCTTCTTAAAACCTTAACTTAACGATCACTACGCAGTGATCAGACATACCGATCGGGGCATCATAACGGATAGCGCTAAT
This sequence comes from Pomphorhynchus laevis, assembly GCA_012934845.2. Taxonomy (NCBI): domain Eukaryota; kingdom Metazoa; phylum Acanthocephala; class Palaeacanthocephala; order Echinorhynchida; family Pomphorhynchidae; genus Pomphorhynchus; species Pomphorhynchus laevis. The sequence continues at coordinate 17,552 of WNNJ02002910.1, read as the reverse complement.
AATCTCACTGTTCGAAGATAAACATACATCTAATAGAGATATACTACTGTCACTAGCTAAACGAGTGCAATTGTGGATATGATGAGTTAAACCACAATAGATGATACACTCCTAAAGGTCATAGGAAGCATTGTCACAAGTAGGAAAAGGCCGTATACGAATTCAATTCCAATCAACACAAAGTATATTCAAGTCACCAAGTATTAGAACATTGAAGGTACCTTTAGAATAAAGTTATACTTCCCCAATCAGTATATCTGTGGCGGCCAAGGGTGAACGATATACTACCCTCAGAACAAGCTGAGCGGTATGCATGAATTTTACCCGACACCACAAACTTTCGACTTTATCAGAAGTGCTAAGAACAGTTACTTTCACATTGTTGCTTACATAAAGAATAAAACCTCCGCCTCTTCCACTTTCACGATCACTGCGGAAAACCGGATAACCATGGATGGGTACTTCATTATCAACAATATCACCATATTGCCATGATTCTGTGATAGCAAGTAACTTAGGACGAATTAACTGAAGTATATATCTCAGTTCATCTACCTTCGATATAAGACTGCGAACATTACAATGGTGTATTTCACAATGCTCCAACATACCTCTGGGAGTATTCCTATCACCCCGTACACATGCTAATAACCCTGACGCTAAACCATTTAGACTTTGATAGGCAGAGTAGACGAGCCCGTTTCGATTACAGAATGCACGCGAGGCGACATGACTAATAGGATCCAACTCAGCCAGGTGCCTCGCTTCAATGCCTGAAATTTTTTAAATTGAGATTTGTTTCTCCTTTAGCAACACGAGATAATAATACAATAATTTATTTAACGTAGCAAATGCGTGCAAAATGCATGCTTACATGACCACTAACAAACAAAAAAAAGAACATCAAAGGTCACAGGTAATTAGTTAATTGTTGAAATAAAATTGGATTTGGCGTTTGAAGTACGGCATAGATGTTGATTGGCGGATATGCATAGGCAGTTGATTCCACAAGAGAGGAGCAGCCACAACGAAAGAGCGGAAGCCGAAAGAGGTAGAGTAGATTGGGATATGTAAAAGAAGCGAATTACGGGAACGCAGAGCACAATACACAGTACGATAATTGTCGAGAAAAGAAAGGTTGAGAAATGAAGGGGTATGAGAAGTTATAAGGCGAAAAGCAATGATAAGAAGACGAATTTGAACACGACAATAAATGGTAGGCCAATCAAGAGAAACAAGATAGTGGGATGTATGATCAAAACGACGAAGACGGAGGAGAACTCGAACGGCAGCGTTGATGATGCGTTGTAAAGGAAGAAGAGTGGATTTAGGTGAGTTGGAAAATAGACTAAGGCAGTAATCAAGTCTTGAGAAAAGACGAGAAGATATGAGAGTCATACAAGAAGGGAAATCGATCAATCTACGAACTTGACGGAGATTGCGGAGTATCAAGGTAGATGAGCGTACTTTATCACTAACGAAAGGTTTAAGTGAAAGTCGGTTGTCGAAATGGAAATATAGGAAAACGAGATTATCAACGATAGGAAGAATTGTAGAATTTAGTGATACGGAAGGAGGTTCTACGCCGAAGCTTCGAGGTAGGACCAACATAATTTTAGATTTATCAGGATTCAGAGAAAGGCGAAGGGAAGAAAGATGGTTTGAAATTGAGACAAGACAGCTGGAAACAGAAACACTAAGATCATGAATACGATAAGTAGGTGCGTGAGCATAGATGAGAATGTCATCAGCATATTGCATAACATGGAAGTTAAATTTATGAGAAATCGAAGACAAGTCACCGAGAAGAAGAGAGAAAAGCATAGGACCTAATACGGAGCCTTGTAGAACACCGGTCAGGATGGATGAAGGATGGGAGAGAGAAGAGTTAGAATAGACGCGAAATGTACGGTTTGACAGATATGAAGAAAACCATGATACAGTTGGTAAAGAGAAGCCATAATCATGACGAAGCCGATGTAGAAGAATCTAGTGATCGACGATGTCAAAAGCAGACGATAGATCAAGAGAAACTATGACACTACATAATTTATGATCGCGCGATATGAGTAAGTCGTTATAAACTTTAAGACAGGCAATTTCAGTAGAGTGATTAGAGCGAAAAGCGGCTTGGAAGGGAGGAAACAAGTTAGAGGAAAAGAGATATGTATTAACTTGCTTGAGAACGAGACGCTCAAGGAGTTTAGAGAGGGTTGGGAGAAGTGAGATTGGACGGTACGAAGATGGTAGTGAGGAGTCGAGAGATTGCTTTTTGATGAGAGGACGAACAGTGGCGCATTTCCAGATGGAAGGAAATGTACGGCTACGGATAGACAAGTTGAACAATATGGTTAGGAAGGGTGAGATAGAGGAGCAGATATTTTTAAGCAAGTGAGTTGGAATTGGGTCAGAAGGAGAGGTTTTATTAGGTAATGACAGCAGAACCGAAGAAACTTCATCAGACGAAACGGGAAGAAGGTGGAATAGTTCTGGGAGGGAAGTATTTAAAGAGAAGAGTGGGTAAAAGTGGGCTACGGGTAGTAGGGAAAGTAAATTAGATAGCTTAGTTTGTAGATAAGAAGTAAATTCATCAGGATTTATATTACAAGAAGTAGATAATCGAGAAAGAAGAGATGCTAGTTTCTCTTTAGCCTTCGATAATTTTTTCGTTCTGATACATCAAGTTCTTACAGTAGACGAATATTAGACCCTTTGAGACGAAATGAGCTTCGCAACATTAAGTCAGCATAAGATTGGTTATGAAAGACAGCTTTGAGTAGTCGGGGTTTATTATTTAAAGCATTACGCTTACCTAAGCGGTAAAGAGCGACAAGTTTAACTTTTTGGGCTGTCTCAATGCCACAGGAGCCAAGTACATGCGCCGGAATAGACCTCAACCCTGAATGTCGTCATTCAGTCGTGCTTGCGCATTCTCGAAGATAGACTCAGGCACATTAGCCAGAATTACGGAGCATCCTCTATTATATATAAGCTTCTTTAAGATCACCCTATCAATACAATCACAGGGCACAGCCGGTTGTGTATCTTTACATGTACGTAAGCTTGGTATTTAAGTATCCGTTTGAACAATATTCCTCAAGCTAGATAAGTATGTCTGGGTCTGTGAATCATGAGACTCTTAAGAACTTGATGGTTACATCAAGGTGACGTGTGCGTTACCCGAGGAAACCCACTGACCATATTTGTTTGTGATAGTTCGAAATGTCGCATTGTGAGCATTTGACATCTTCGGTGTATCATTTTGTGAAATCGCTTCATCAGACAGAAGATAATATTACCGACAACTACTCTAGTTTATAATGTGTCGATATGTTATTGTAGACTCTGAGCTATCAGAGTCCTATTGGATTGAGCGATCATTGCATGATCTTATACAATTATTTTTCTAGGTGTATGATCCCAAAAGTGGAAAATTTGATAGTGTCGAAAAGATCTTGGCAACAAATTGATGAAGACTCATTACGAGAGGCGGCACTAAGAAAATCATTCAACTGTGCGAGTGAAGACATTGAGGTAAGGTGGCATGTTATTGAATCAGGTTTAGTAGCTCTTGCAGATAAGTTTGCACCACTCCGTAGAGTACCAAAAAGTAAAGCTAAATACCCTCCTTGGTTTGACACTGAATTGCGATATGCTCTCAAACATAGGAATCGTCTATTTGAACTAAGCCGTCATCAGAATAATTTTAAAAAGCGGTATACAATGTTCCGTAATTTCGTCAATCGCCTTAAGATTACAAAAAGGCAAAGTTTTGAAGATCAATTAGCTTTACAAATTGATACAGAACCAAAAAAATTTTGGGCTTATGTGAAAGGATCCAGAGCTTTGCTACAAGCTATTTCATCTTCAAGAGACGGTAACACTCGAGTGACATCGCCAGACAGCATGTCAGAATTGTTTCCATCCGCTTTTGAGCTGACACCAGATGCTTTCTCTAGCATATGTGGAGATGCATCATCACAACAGGTTGAAATTGGTTCTCCAGTTTTAACGATAACAGCACATGAGGTTTTTGTTGAATTGGCTAGGTTATCAAGATCATCAGCGGCAGGCCCCGATGATATTTACCCCCAACTTCTTAAGTTACTTGCTCCTGTTCTGGCTGAGCCATTAGCCTCTAAATTTGAGCTGAGCTTGCGCATTTCGAAGTTACCTGCTGCCTGGAAAAAAGCGATTGTAGTACCAATTTATAAAAATGGTGAAAAACATGATTTTAATAACTATAGCGCAATAAGTCTAACTAGTGTTGTATGCAAAGTGATTGAGCGCATACTAAACAGACGCATATATGATCATTTGAGTTCGCTGAGAATTCTCAATAATGCACAGCATGGATTTCGCCCTCGGCGTTCATGTCTTACAAACTTATTACATGCTTGTGAAGATTGGGTTGGACGTGTTGCTAACGGGTACTGTATCGACGTAATATTTCTTGACTTTAGTCGGGCTTTTGATAGGGTGCCCCACAAAATGCTAATTTCCACCCTTCAGTCTTATAAAGTCAATCGCTCCATTATAAGCTGGATTTAAGATTTTCTTAAAGATAGATCCTTTGCTGTTCGTGTAGGTCAATGCCTATCGTCTTATCGTCCTATCACATCAGGAGTACCACAGGGATCAGTCTTAGGACCCTTGTTGTTTAACATATTTATAAATCAGCTACTAGATTTAATTGAGGATTATAGTGTTTTAGCTTTTGCCGACGATGTAAAGATATGGAAATTGATTAAAACCAATAAGGATCGAAATGACTTTTAATATATCCTAAACATTGTTTATCGATGGTCTTTAAACACTGGAATTTCATTGAATATTAAAACGTGTGCACATATGAGATTAGGTCATAGCAATGTGAGTCAAGAATATTTTATTGGCGATGAGTTTGTTGTTTCCACGCAGTCCATTCTGGATCTTGGTATAATTGTTCAAAACAATCTGAAAACACGTGATAACACTGATAGGATTTGTAACGCAGCAAGAAGAATGACCTATATTGTCAAAAATTGCTTTAAAGATTTATCTACCGTTTGTGTTGTGCGTTTATATAATGCTCTTATAAGACCGATATTAGAATATGTGCCGCCAGTAGTCTTTCCGTGTACGCGTACAGAACTTGATCAATTAGAGCGCATACTTCGACGGTTTACGAAATTATGTCCTCAGGTACGATATCTTCCCTATGAGGCACGAATAAAAAGTTTGAATATGCCGACAGTGCGTGAAAGGTTCCTTCTTTTCGACCTTTTAGCTATGTATCAACTAGTTAATAACGATGAAAATTTTCCAGCAAATAGAGTTGAACTCAATGAACGGGATGGACGTAGAGGGCACTCGAAAGTACTAGTAGTACATGAGCACGGAAAATACCCTCGTCATTTCCGACTGTCTCACCGAGCGGTGAATATTTGGAATCGTCTTCCAGTTGATGTCGTTGCGGTGCATACAATCAATGAATTTAGATCTAATATAAAGAACTGGATTCGAAATGAGAACGAATGGTGGTTGCTGCAGTACCCATGGTTCTGATATATATCCTGAACGATTTTTTTTGATTTTTTTCTTGTATTTATTTGTTTTTTATGTGAGCGGTCAAAACAGCCTTATGGCTATGACCTGTATTAATAATAATATTTAGAAATTATGCTCAGTAGATCAAACTGACTTTAAGAAAGGGTATCTGGCAGATATTAAAAACATATTTACTAAGACAGTTATTTAACTCTTTGGTTATAATATTAAGTGCTCCAGCAATACAGTCATAGTACATGCAATAACATAGGCTAGTGTTTATCATTTCATAAAGCATACAGTCTCATTTTCAAATATATGAGTTCTAGCACGATAATTTAATGACCCGGTCGCAATACTGCTCCAGCATTACGTGGTCTAATGCAATAAATAACCCAGATCAGTGTTCATCATGCTTAAAATTATTAGTCTCGATTTCAAATACAATAGTAATACAGGTTCACAATCCATTATTTTGCGTACAGCAAAGAAGGAAGAGTAAAAGATACTCGACAGTTTAATGCATCCAATTGCATATCCGAACTATATGAAAAAAAGTATTTGGATCAAATTAGATTCAAGCATATTGTCAATGTGCTCGACACTTTATACATCGAATTGGAAAAGAGACATCGATCGTTGTTATATACCGAAATTGCATATTTTTAGAAATTCTTTACTAGGCATTTTTGGTTGTAACACAAACTGTATGGTAGTCATTGATGTATATTGGTGTGTACTCTTTGTCAAACAATTTACAAAGCATGCAATTTACAATGAAAGGTTTTGACAGATTTAGATCAATTATCCACTAATTATTCATTCGACCAAGAAAAGAATGTCGGTTTTGTAATGCCAATTTTGAAAACGAACAACAAAGAAAACATCAGGTCATAAAAGCTCAATTGGCTTGCAATAGCGATTTTACAAGTTGAAAAAGAAAAAATAAGTTCGCTAAATCTATCAGTAAAATTAAAATCATCGCAAAACAAACTTGTTGTCATACGGAATAACAATGAAACGTTAAATTTTTAAGTTGATAAATAAAAAGTTGATACAATTTAAAATTGAAATTTAAAATAAAAATCAGTTTTTATGAATTAACTAATAAATAACAGAAGATGTATCATCATAATAAGGTTTAGAAGTCATCAAGAGGAACTGCTATACTATCAGGTTTCGGCCCCTATTATTCCATCCAACATAGCAGCGGGGTCAAAAACCTAAAAAGCCTTTATCAATTGAATAATAATTATTATTACAAGCAAGCATTGGTTATAAAGCCGTTCCGCTCGATCACAAAAAAACATCATTACATACACCAAAATCGACATAAACATATCAATAAAAGGGGTAATTTTCATTATTTCAGCCATTAATCGTGCAATTTGTGAGAACAGTCTTGAATGTCTTAACGTCTGTGGTCATCACGATTTCCGACGGTAGTCGATTCCAAGCATTTGCACAACGATGAGATAACCTCGCCGTCGCGAGGAAAACGGCGAAACATCACTCTCCATCCGAAACATAGACGGAAATTTTCAAGTTGTTCACACCCGTCCAAAAATTCGATGGCGCTCCATCTCTCCTATGTGTCTTCTCCACTAGACTCTTTCGCCACAGCACACGGTTTCCGCCTCGGTCTCCTCAACACTAGATCTATTCTCAATAAATCCGATCTTATCCTCAACGTATTCACCAAGCAATCCATCGATCTCTTCTGCCTCACCGAATCCTGGCACTCAGATTCAGACGACCTTTCCATTCGCCGTCTGCTCTCTGCCGGTTGCTCCCTAGTCGAATCCGCCCGCCCCCTCAGCTCATGCCCTTCTAAATCCTCTAATCATGGCGGCATCGTCGCATTCGCGCGTCACCCCGCGTCTCTTCGCAAAATCAATCCAGCTTTCAGTCTTTGCTCTTTTGAGTTGCTCACTTGTCGTTATTCTAACCCGATCACTCTAGATCTTGCCATTGTATACCGTCCTGGTTCATCAGCTCCTACAGCCTTATTTTTTCCGAACTCGCTAACCTTATTTCTCATTGTTCTTTGTCCTCAATCCCTTCACTCGTTCTAGGCGACTTCAATATCCGCCTAGACCGCCCCTCTTCCACAGATTCCATCCGCTTCATCAACATTCTATCAAACTACAATTACAAACTAATCTCCACTGCCCCCACACATATACTTGGTGGGGCACTCGACATCATCGCTGTCCCCGATCATTTTACTGCCTACACCTCACTGTCCATCTCTGATCCTGGTCTATCCGATCACTTTCTTATCACCCTTGATCTCACTTGCAACCACACCCCTCCTCACACACCTACAATCCTACGTCGCCCTTGGAGAAATCTTGACCTCTCCCTTCTACGCTCTGCCTTACTCAAATCGTCTCTATCATTACCCACAATAACATATTCATATCCTCACGATCTCGCCTTTCTTTTCGACTCTGAACTCACATCCACTCTCTATATTCTCTTGCCCTTCAAGTCTCACCCACACCGTCGCTTGCACCGTGCCCCATGGTTTGACATCCAATGCCTACTCTCAAAGCGTCGACTCCGTCATGCTCTGAGTCTATCACCGCTCTCTCAGACGTGATTTCCGCTCGATCACTCCGTCTTTCCGTGATTCCTATCTCGCTCTTCGCCGGTCTCATCTCCACCTACTACGTACCGAATGCAACTCCTTCTGGCAGCATAAAACCATCACTTCATTCAACTCTAAGACTCTCTGGCATACTTTTAACTCAATCCTTGCTCGCTACTCTTCGCCGTGCAACATCAATGCCAATGATTATTCGTCATTTCTCCAGACTAAACTATCGCTTCGTTCCTGTCATACCCTCTTACTCCACGTTCCTAATTACTCCAACAACTACGGTATCCGATCCTTCCTCGTCGTCGCCTCACTCGCCTTGAATCAACTCCCTCTCGACGTCCGCCGCGCTCCCTCCTTTATCACATTCAAACACTTCCTCCGTTCACACCTTCTCGACACCTGATTCACAGTCTTGTTTTGTTGTGGTCATGTAAGCGTGCGCTGGCACGCATTTGTCACGTTAAAATAAATCCTTTTTTTTAACCGATCCAACCGTGAACTGCAGCCATGGGACGATATCCTCAACAACAGGGGATGACTCTGTGGTATCGTCTATCGTTGATAACTACCAAATGGGTAGGATATACATCCGAACCGTTGTGCGATATGCCACATTACTAACATATCTAGGATGTACATTCTTTGGTGCACAATCATCATACCTAGAGTTTTAAGTCTGTCGCGATAACTCATATGAGAACTACTCAAACACAGTTTGCTGCCACGAAGAATATTTTCTAAGTCATTCAACTCTATTTTAGAGGTTGGAAAACTGGCTTGTATCGCGAACTTAATATGTGGTCTTACAAGTGCATTAAATATAATTCTAAAACATGTTGGTAACACAAACTTCAAGCAATTTTTTATCAAGTACAACATTCTTCTGGCAGACTCGCATCTACGTTCAGTGTCCATTCTGGACTTTAAGGAAGAATGAGTTATGTACCAAGGTCTCGTACATGAGACAAAAAAAAACTTAAAAAGCCTTAATTAATTGAATATTAATGATCCTATAATTAATGACAAAAACGTACTCGGCAACTATATCTATGTGACTATATCTAGTGTCAAACTATATGCATTACGAATAGGTGTCATAAAAATAGAATAATCTACGGACAAATCTTGCCTTCACATATGCTAACAGCATCTATAAAATTATTCGTCCCGAATGTACTGTGCTTTAAATGTTGACAATAATATGTGTTTCAAATGCTAACAATGTATATGCTTTAAATGTTACTTGCAAGGTTACAAATCAGATCAGCTAACAGAGTTTACGTATTTTATACTTTTTATAAATTATAAATAATGCCCCGCGTGGCCGAATGGTGGAGGCGTGTGCATTGCAAACTCTATGTACGGGGTTCAAACCTCGAGCATGCACTCTCTATTGACTTCTCTGTAAGCACACGTCAAAGCCACAAGATCGCGTTGTCGAAAGACGTAGGGGCACCCGATGATGAAGCGGGACCACTCTTCATAAATTAAAAATAATAAAATTTAAATAATTAATAACTACACTTATCCAAAGAGATTTTGGTCGTGTGTCAAAGGAGCAAGAGTTCTGCCTGCGACAATTTCTTCTTTACAAGATTGTGGTACAAATGTCACCTCACCTGTCATGATAGCAGAGATGTTTGAATCACTTTTGGGCTTAAGACAGTTTTTATCTTTGGGCAGCCTACATAAATAGCACTCCGATATTAGTATCTATGAAGAGGGCTATGATGAACTGTCTAGATTACCTATCGCAATCGGTGCAGGTCCAAACGAAGTTCATCCATATGTTTTTAAATTACTTGCTCAATACATAGCGGAACCAGTTCCGTCATTATTTGAGTTGAGCTTGTGTAGATCAAGATTACCAAATATCCGGAAAACAGCCATTAGTTGTCCCGATTTTCAAACACGGAGACAGAAAGAGTAATGGTAATTATCGTGCAATAAGCCTTACTAGTGTGGTCTGCAATGTCATTGAGCGGATATTTAACAGACGTCTATATGGTCATTTGAATTCACTAAGAATCATGAATAGGGCACAACACGGATTTCGTCTTGGTTACTCATGCTTCACAAACATATTATGCGCTCGTGAAGATTGGGTTGAGCATGTTGCTGAAGGTTATTGCGTTTACGCGGTATTTCTAGATTTCGGTCGAGCGTTTGATAGGATTCCGCGTCGGATGTTGCTAGCTGTTCTTGAAAATTACAATGTTGACTCGATAATTCTTTACATGATCAAAGATTTTCTCCACATTAGATCATTTAAAGTTAGACTCGGACGCTGTCTGCCTTCTTCTCTTACTTTTACTACCGGAGTCTCCCATGGATATGCTCTAAGCTCATTGTTATTTAATATCTTTGTCAATCAGCTATTGAATTTACTGGAATTTTGTAAGATTCTTTTATTTGCCGATGACATAAAAATGTGGAAGGTGATAAAATATCTAGATCTTGAAATTTTTCAGGACATGTTGAACCATGTTCATCGTTGGTCCATAACAACATGAATTAGTTTAAATACAAAAATGTGCTTATATGAGGTTTGTTTGTAGCTACGTGTGTCAAAATACTATCTCGGTGACGAGATCATTGCAAATACTATGACCACCAAAGATCTTGATAAAATGTGCAGACGAATTTAAAGACACGCGCGAACACCCATAGAATGTGTAACAAATCTCGGAAAGTGTGTTACATTATAAAGAACTGTTTTAGAAAGTTAACTATGTTGAGGTTGATAAGGCATGCTATCAGTTAGAAGCCACCCTTAAGGAATTATTCATACGATTTTCGCCCCGTAAAACCGTTGCAAATCGTTTACATCACAAACCTAGGTATAGAGAGGCCAGAAATCGGTTCACATTTCTTAAACGCTTCAAACAATGTCAATTTGAAGAGAAAATTGCTCAAATGTCAATTGATAATCCTAAATCCGTATGCAATTACGCTAATTTCAACAACAAAAATAAACATATTGGTTCACTTGTTGATACTGATAGTTGCACATTGATTAAATATAATGACACAGCGAATGCTTTCGCTCAACATTTTTGCATAGGAGTTCGTAAATCCCCCTCCGTCAACTATGCCTCGTACTGTCCATCGAATATAAACATTCTTCAGATGTTTTCTGTTAATGATGTAGTGCTAGAGCTCAAGCGGCTTAAATCGTCAGGTTCTATTTGTCCTGATCGTTTACCACCGGTATTTCTCAAGAATATCGCTGATGTTATCGGCATACTTTGAACTTTCTTTGCTGCTTAATAAACTACTTACAATAACAGATACTCGGTGTTACGATTACTTCAACACTATATTATTACGATTACTACGATTTCAACGTTTACAACGATTACATCGATTACTTTAATAATAATAATTTATTTAACGTGGCAAATGCGTGCAAAATGCACGCTTACATGACCACTAACAAACAAAAAAAAGAACATCAAAGGTCACAGGTAATTAGTTAATTGTTGAAAAAGAATTGGATTTGGCGTTTGAAGTACGGCATAGATGTTGATTGGCGGATATGAATAGGCAGTTGATTCCACAAGAGAGGAGCAGCCACAACGAAGGAGCGGAAGCCAAAAGAGGTAGAGTAGATTGGGATATGTAGAAGAAGGGAATTACGGGAACGCAGAGCACAATACACAGTACGAGAATTGTCGAAAAAAGGAAGGTTGAGAAATGAAGGGGTATGAGAAGTTATAAGGCGAAAAGCAATGATAAGAAGACGAATTTAAACACGACAATAAATGGTAGGCCAATCAAGAGAAACAAGATAGTGGGATGTTAACGATTACTTCAACGGAAGTATATCTATATTGGAAGAAAATCGCATAAATACACAATAACCATATACAATTACAATTATGGGCAGACGTAAGGGAAACGACATTCCTGAATTCATATCAAGACAAGTAGGATGTGATGGTGATGGCTGCAATGTCTGGACTACAGTAACTGTACCACATAAAGATGCTGATTCATTGAGTAGAAGAAAATTCATATGTGGTTTTTGTACTGCGTCAATCGTATTTTGTAGTTCATTGACATCAGCAAAGGACAATGCTCATTTTAACTTAAAGACACGTAGGTTTCAAGAACAAGTTATTGACAAAGAATCTAGCATATGCCAGAGCAAAATCACTACGCCGATGTCGTTACACGTCAATTCAAATAAGGAACCAGATGTAATAGATGCTTCAAGTTCGACTCGCATTTGGACACGAGGACATAATCATTCACGGATGGTGTGTTAACAAAGAAGAAATATCAATTACAGCACTGTGATGGCAAACGACAAGGATAAAGTTACACCTGAGAATATTCCTAAATGGCCTTCACCTTTATCTGACATATTCGCGGAACACAGTCCTAAGAACCATAATATATTGGTTTCTACTCCTGATCCACCAAAGGATGTATTCAAGCAGCCCTTAAGAAGAACGCAGACAAGAGACGATGATAGAGTGTGCAATGATGTGACAGTCGGAAATGAAAATGAAATAAAATCCAAGGATTTGACAGATAAGACATTTGTTGAAATTATCAATATAATGAATCGTGCTAGAAACAGAAATAATTGCGTAATTTTTGCTAACATCACTGAATCTTCTGCAGACAACGTTCATATCGTGTGGATGATGACGTAGTTTCTATTCGTAAGGTCTTTTCGGATATATTCGTTCAGGGTGAATAGGATATTGCGCGTAGTCTCAATGTCAAAAGCTTATTTCGTCTTGGTAAAAAAGCACAACATAAACTACGATTACTTAAAGTAGTATTTGATTCTGCAGATAATACAAGAGCAGTTTTAGCTAGAGGTTATCGATTGAAAGGTAAGACGACAAAAATATTTAAAGATCTCTCGGTTGAGGAAAGATTGTTGCTTAATAATGCTCGTGCTAATCTAGCATTTAGAAGATCGAATGGAGAGACTGATGTAATGATAAGAAATTTTCGAGTAGTTCGTCAGCGACCATTCGTGCGTTGGTGAGTTTGGAGAGTTATTCGAGGTATTCCATTTTACAATTAGGAAATCTAGCGCGCATTGATATCACATCCAACATTATTACTCAATTACCCTCTGCTTCTGGTATTAGTGTCGCCTATACTAATTTAAGGAGTATTTTACCAAAATTTGATGAACTTAAGGCGTGGGTCATCTTAAATAAACCAGCGATCCTGGCTCTCACTGAAACATGGCTGCATCGTGATATCCCCGATGGTTTAATTGCTATTATGGGATATAATTTGGTGAGAGCTGATAGAGAGTCTTGGAAGGGTGGAGGTGTTGCGCTATATATTACGACATCCTTAAACATTACTTCCACTCGTAATTTTAAAAATGAACTGGGCACGTGTGAGTTTCTCTCAGTCATTGTTTCACACTTCGGAGGTCCCTTAGGTATTGCCGTGTGCTACAGGTCGGCGCAATCATCCGTATTGAGTCATGAATTATCTGCACTAATTAGTAACTGTTCTGAGCTTGAAGAATATCTACTAGTTGGCGATTTTAATATACCCTCAGCTGGTCACATCGGGAATTATGTTTTGGATAGTAGTTCTTCCAAGTCAGATGTGGATTTGTGGAATTTTCTTACAAATGATCTCATGTTAGAGCAACATGTGCAGTCGCCCACAAGATTCGCGCAAAACCAGGAATCTTGTCTAGATTTGGTATTTTCCAAATTAATTACAAGTGTGGGTAATATGAGCTATAAGAGTCCTATTGGATTGAGCGATCATTGCATGATCTTATTCAATTATTTTTCTAGGTGTATGATCCCAAAACTGGAAAATTTGATAGTGTCGAAAATATCTTGGCAACAAATTGATGAAGACTCATTACGAGAGGCGGCACTAAAAACATCATTCAACTGTGCTAGTGAAGACATTGAGGTAAGTGGCATGTTATTGAATCAGGTTTAGTAGCTTTTGCAGATAAGTTTGCACCACTCCGTAGAGTACCAAAAAGTAAAGCTAAATACTCTCCTTGGTTTGACACTGAATTGCGATATGTTCTCAAACATAGGAATCGTCTATTTGAACTAAGCCGTCATCAGAATAATTTTAAAAAGCGGTATACAATGTTCCGTAATTTCGTCAATTGCCTTAAGATTACAAAAAGGCAAAGTTTTGAAGATCAATTAGCTTTACAAATTGATACAGAACCAAAAAAATTTTGGGCTTATGTGAAAGGATCCAGAGCTTTGCTACAAGCTATTTCATCTTCAAGAGACGGTAACACTCGAGTGACATCGCCAGACAGCATGTCAGAATTGTTTCCATCCGCTTTTGAGCTGACACCAGATGCTTTCTCTAGCATATGTGGAGATGCATCATCACAACAGGTTGAAATTGGTTCTCCAGTTTTAACGATAACAGCACATGAGGTTTTTGTTGAATTGGCTAGGTTATCAAGATCATCAGCGGCAGGCCCCGATGATACTTACCCCCAACTTCTTAAGTTACTTGCTCCTGTTCTGGCTGAGCCATTAGCCTCCAAATTTGAGCTGAGCTTGCGCATTTCGAAGTTACCTGCTGCCTGGAAAAAAGTGATTGTAGTACCAATTTATAAAAATGGTGAAAAACATGATTTGAATAACTATAGGGCAATAAGTCTAACTAGTGTTGTATGCAAAGTGATTGAGCGCATACTAAACAGACGCATATATGATCATTTGAGTTCGCTGAGAATTCTCAATAATGTACAGCATGGATTTCGCCCTCGGCGTTCATGTCTTACAAACTTATTACATGCTTGTGAAGATTGGGTTGGACGTGTTGCTAACGGGTACTGTATCGACGTAATATTTCTTGACTTTAGTCGGGCTTTTGATAGGGTGCCCCACAAAATGCTAATTTCCACCCTTCAGTCTTATAAAGTCAATCGCTCCATTATAAGCTGGATTCAAGATTTTCTTAAAGATAGATCCTTTGCTGTTCGTGTAGGTCAATGCCTATCGTCTTATCGTCCTATCACATCAGGAGTACCACAGGGATCAGTCTTAGGACCCTTGTTGTTTAACATATTTATAAATCAGCTACTAGATTTAATTGAGGATTATAGTGTTTTAGCTTTTGCCGACGATGTAAAGATATGGAAATTGATTAAAACCAATAAGGATCGAAATGACTTTTAATATATCCTAAACATTGTTTATCGATGGTCTTTAAACACTGGAATTTCATTGAATATTAAAAAGTGTGCACATATGAGATTAGGTCATAGCAATGTGAGTCAAGAATATTTTATTGGCGATGAGTTTGTTGTTTCCACGCAGTCCATTCTGGATCTTGGTATAATTGTTCAAAACAATCTGAAAACACGTGATAACACTGATAGGATTTGTAACGCAGCAAGAAGAATGACCTATATTGTCAAAAATTGCTTTAAAGATTTATCTACCGTTTGTGTTGTGCGTTTATATAATGCTCTTATAAGACCGATATTAGAATATGTGCCGCCAGTAGTCTTTCCGAGTACGCGTACAGAACTTGATCAATTAGAGCGCATACTTCGACGGTTTACGAAATTATGTCCTCAGGTACGATATCTTCCCTATGAGGCACGAATAAAAAGTTTGAATATGCCGACAGTGCGTGAAAGGTTCCTTCTTTTCGACCTTTTAGCTATGTATCAACTAGTTAATAACGATGAAAATTTTCCAGCAAATAGAGTTGAACTCAATGAACGGGATGGACGTAGAGGGCACTCGAAAGTACTAGTAGTACATGAGCACAGAAAATACCCTCGTCATTTCCGACTGTCTCACCGAGCGGTGAATATTTGGAATCGTCTTCCAGTTGATGTCGTTGCGGTGCATACAATCAATGAATTTAGATCTAATATAAAGAACTGGATTCGAAATGAGAACGAATGGTGGTTGCTGCAGTACCCATGGTTCTGATATATATACTGAACGATTTTTTTTGATTTTTTTCTTGTATTTATTTGTTTTTTATGTGAGCGGTCAAAACAGCCTTATGGCTTTGACCTGTAGTAATAATATAATATATATATTATTACTACATATATATTGGAGTACCTCAAGGTTCAGTTTTGGGTCCGCTTTTATTCAGCATTTATGTTAACGATTTGCCTGGGTGCATTCGCTCTCGATCATGTTTGTATGCAGATGACTTAAAAATATAACGGCCCATTCATTCATGTGAGGATGTTGATAATTTGCAAACTGACATAGATAATTTGGAGTTGTGGGCGGCGTTAAACAAGCTTGTGATAAATGTTTCGAAATGCAAACACATGCGTATTATTGGTAATGCTCGCAAGCAACTAACATCAGCTTGTTACACATATAAGGACTGTATTGTGGAAAGTGTCGATAGTTACAAAGATTTAGGAGTATGGGTTACCTCTAATTTATCAACCAAAAAGCACACTGATCAAGCTTGTGCCAACTCCAATAAAATGATAGGTATGATTCGACGCGCGTTTGTTCGCGTTAATCCGACTGCTCTTCGGCCTCTGATTTTAGCACATGTATTGAGTAGACTTTTATATGCAGCTCCGGTTGTATACCCACGTACTGTGCATGAACATAAGAAATCAGAGAGGGTACTTCGCAGGGCAACAAAGCTAGCACCAACGTTGGCGTCGCTGCCTTATGAAGACAGACTGAGATCATTAGGACTTGAGACCGTCACATGGACCCGTCGGTACATGGATATGTGCCTTGTTTGGCATTTATTCCAACGTCCTCATCACCCTCTTCGGAGTAGGGTTCAACTACGTTGTTCAAATGTTCTTCGCGGTCATTCTTTAACTATTCGAAGAAACAGAGTACAGAAATTGGGCGCGATGCAATTTGATAGAAGAATTGTTGAGCTGTGGAACAACCTTGATGCAGACACCGTTGGATGCAGTTCACTTAGTGCTTTTAAAAGAAGACTACGAATGGATCAAGCAATGTTTCGTGTTGCATTTCCTTATTTTAAAAACTAATTAATTTATTTACGAACTTATTGTGAGCCAGCTATTTGAGCTAATGCTCGTATGTTGTTGAATGTATAATAATAATAATAATAATATAATAATATATACCACTATATTGGATTTGTGTCACCTCCTTGTACTTCGGTTGTGTCCCGATGAATTAGAAACTTTCGTTGATAAGGCCCGTTTTGAAGAAAGGTGATCCATCTTCAGTTGAAAATTATCGCCCGATAAGTCTAACGTGTGTATTCTGTCGAGTTTTGGAAAGGATAATATACCGCATTCTAAGCGATTATCTAGAATCCAACAAATTATTGTGTAACAATCAACATGGATTTCGAAGGAATTGCTCAACAATCACTAATCTCTTGATTGCCCAGAATAGCTGGGGTTCGTTAGTTGATAAGGGCTTTGATGTTGATATAGTATTTTTTGATTTTTCAAAAG